>JADBHU010000222.1:0-32025 GCA_017140155.1 Fusarium devonianum | reverse complement strand
CCCCCCCCCGGTCTCGCCGTCATCCTCCCGCCGCAATGCCCTCTCCACGCCGAGTGCGCCTGCTGATGCTGGCAACGCTGGGCACCTTCATCTTCATTCTCTTCTACACCTCCGGATTCGACTCGCATCGCGACGCCGAGGCTTACGGCAGCAGCCAGGAGTTCATCAAGAAGACCCAGCATGCAATGGACCGACAAGCCCCGCCAGGGGAGGCCGTGGTGGACGCCAACACGGGCCAAAAGGCCGGCCACATTCCCGCCGATAAGGATGCCGACGGCGATGTTGACGAAGACGACAAGGAGCTGGCCGTCCAGATGCAGGAACGGCTGAAGGCTGCCGAGCTTGAGGCAAAGGACAAGGCCAACGAGAAGGGAGGGTTGCGGCCCGACCCTCCACGCAACGTCATCGGAGTTGGAAGCTCGGCGGACGGCCAGACCGACAAGGACAAGGTTGAGAAGCCCGGTAGCGGAAGCGCAGACGCTGATGCCGCGTCCAAGGAGAAGCAGCCAGAGAGCAGGAGCAAAGAGGAGCTCGAGGCTCGGGCTGAGCTCGACCTCATCCTCAAGAAGTCACCTGGTAAGTGGGGGAAGCGAGCACCATTTGAGAAGGGACGAACTCGACTGACCACCATCATGTGCAGTGATCATCTTCTCCAAGTCCTACTGCCCCCATTCAAAGCGAGCCAAGGGGCTCCTGCTGGAGAAGTACACCATCACCCCGGAACCGCACGTCGTCGAACTCGACCTGCACCCTCAGGGCCAGGCCCTGCAGGACCAGCTGCTTGAAACCACCGGACGGAGGACTGTTCCCAACATCATGATCAACGGCGTGAGCATCGGTGGTGCCGACAGCATCGTCGAGATGGACAACGCAGATAAGCTCGCCGCCAAGATTATTGACCTTGGCAACAAGCGCGTCGAGGTTTCCGAACGCTTCGTCAAGGGCGATTCCGCAAACTAAGGTGCTGGAAACAACGTGTGGCCAGTTTTCATTCTCACAACACTGTGTAAAATTATATCTATCTCGAGAATCCGCACGACTATTCTATAGCGCGCTATGCTTGGATTGGGCTGTCGCACGTACCGCGATGGTTATGGTAGGAGTTTGGGCGCCTTGGCGGTACTGTATGGGCAGATGACGGTTATATGAAGGTGTATCGATGACATTGCCATTTGGTGACGCAGGAAAGCGTTGACCAGAATTGTGTACTTTATAGCTAATATATGAAGGTTAAGAGCTATACCCCGACAAGCAGAAATACATCATATCAACAGTCAGGATCTAATGGACCTGGATTATTCTCTGTGTACTTTGATTTTTCGAGCGATGGGGGAGCCTGGCACTGAAACGCTTGGACTTGGATTGGCGTGACGCTGCAAGCTACGAGCGTCTTACAAATCAACCACCTCCATTAGCAACGATCCTCATCCTAGAAGTATCTCGCGCTTATCACGTCGACGAGGCGCTTGATCGCTTCGCGAATTCCCATAAGAATCGAATCCAGCATCTCGGATCACATAAGCACTACGGGCCTGACCCATTCCAAGCGCAACTCACAAGTCCGGTTGCCAATAATGGGGAGAGGCTGAGGAAATTAGACATGTCTTCCTTGGAGTTGAGCGATTACAAATCCCGAACCTCAACCCTAACAACAGGCTTACATGATATTCTTGATTAGTCTACGTTGCGGGTTGGGTCCGGCCGGTATATATGGAAATACACTCACTCCCCTTGGAAGACTTTGATAATAACGATCCATTGGAAGACGTCCGTTCTGTAATTAGCCTGCAACAACACCACTAACAACTGTCTCTATCGGCCACCATGTCTTCGTTTTCAGCTTCTACAGCCACCATACCATCCACCCAGCAAGCCGTCGTCCTCCCCGCGAAGCGAACGCCCTTCACCTCTCTCACCGTCCCAGTCCATGCTCCCGCCTCGGGCGAGATTCTCATCCGCGTGCACTGGACCTCCTCTACGCCCCTTGACCTGCACCGCGCAGATGGCGGCCTCCTCATCCCAGAGTATCCATCCCTCATGGGAAGCGGCGGCGCAGCCGGCGAGGTCGTCGCCGTAGGTAGTAGCGGAGACCTCAAGGGCTTGAGCGTTGGCGATCGCGTCGTCGCTTTTGCGTTCCACGGCGGCAAGGAGGCCAACCACCAAGAGTACATCACCGTTCCGGCGTACTTGGCTTCCAAGATCCCCGACAAGCTGTCCTATCAGGAGGCCGTGACGGTTCCCGTCAACCTGGTCACCGTGTTCCACACTGCGACTGCCGACCTGAACCTGGAACTGCCGTGGCCCATCCCGGAAGGATATGCGCCCAAGCAAGCCAGTGAGCCCATCCTCATCTGGGGCGCCTCCAGCAGCGTGGGTATCTTTGCCGTGCAAGTCTTGCGGCACTGGGGCTTCCAGAACATCCTTGCTGTGGCAAGCGGGAAACACCACGAATATCTCCGAAGCATCGGCGCGACTGAGACGTTTGACTACCGGCAGAAGGACGTTGTCGAAAGAATTCTCGAATACGCGGGCAGCTCTTCAGTGCCTAATGTGCCCCATATCATCGATTGCATCGGCTCTCTGGACGGTACTCTCAAGCCCCTGAGCAAGATCGCCCAACGTGGCAGCACTGTGGCTGTCATGCTCCCCGTTATCCTCAAGGATGCTACCATCGAAGAGGAGCCCGAGTATGAGATGGACGCTTCCCGAGTTCTTCCCGGTGAATGGGCCGACGGCGTTGACGTCCGAGGCGTACGCACTCACTTCTACCTCTCTGTGAGCCTTATTCCATATGATACACCCACATGATGTCGCGCAGCTAACATAAACTAGAACGAGTTCTTCAAGGAGCACCTACAGCCAGAGATAGTTCCTGCGCTGCTAAAGGAGGGCGTTGTGTCTCCCAACCGATACCGCGTTGTTGAGGGTGCCACGGTTGTGGAGAGGGCGCAGAGGGCACTGGATCTCCTCAGGAGCAAGGATGTCAGTGGCGAGAGGCTCGTCTGGAGAATATCCGAGACAGATGCCTAAGCAAGAGTTGTGTGCCAGGAATCTGGCTTTGTAAGGAGTTGAGTGCGTGACGATTGCATGATACCGCTGTTCAGAGGATTTACCCCTTATGGCCAAAAACAGCGTCTATGTCTCCAAAACCCTAATAATACACGCTTTCAAATTATAATTCTTACAGCTCTTCAACTTTCGTTCATTCTTGAAAAGAAAATGACAACATGGGTGAAAAGTCTGAAAAGTGTCTGCTTAATACTTCTGAGTGGCAGATGATGAATCTTTTGAGAATGAAAATAGTGTGACTTGAGTGAACACCGTGTACTAGTCAATGGCTGTTGAATATTCCAACAGCTGTTGACAAGTTCTCCATCTCTCCTTGCAGACCGTTGAAAACCTTATGCCTGCCATCCTACTTATGCGAATAGCAGTAGCGCATACGATACGCAGGCACAACGTGTCTGCATAACCGAAGTGCAGCAAAGCCGTTGCACAAAGCCAAGAGGCCCTCATCCTGAATGAGCCTCATTGGAGATGCCAGGTCTACATACTGTTGCTATCGTCAGTTTGCTTCTTGTCTCATAACACTTGGCTTCTTACATTGACCTGGTGTCATACCGGACTTGGTATCATCTGTAATGCTAGCCGATCATTTCCCTGAAAACCGTAAACGCCGTACTACTACGCTACCCCAACTGTGTACTGCACGGATTCATCATTTGTGCTGCTTCGCTCCCAGGCTTCTCCCTAGACGGCCACGGGCATGCCGCCGAGCATAAAGTGGTCCATGGCGTCGGGGCCAGATTGCCTAATCCTCCGTCAGAGCTCTGCACGTCTTTCTCACGGCCGCTTGGAGTTTACTTACGCAGTCAGCATCAGCTTCGTAAAGTCGTCAATATCCTCAGGGAGGGCATGCTGCCACACGGCATGAAAGTCCAGGTTGGCGACGCAGTACTGCGGCTTCGTCTGCCAGGCGCGGTAGAAGGCTACGGATGACTCTGCCTCCCACAGGTATCGCGACGCTGTAAAGACGAGGGGGGTTTCCATGTCGCATGGCGCTGTCGAGGAAGAAAAAAGGTCAGAAACTGAAGAGATTGCCGCAGGGAGAAGACAGCCGATAAACATACGCTCAATGGACTTCAGGATAGAAGTTATAGCCACGTAAGAAAAGGCCATCAGGATCGTGCGGCGGATGCTTTCCACAAACACCCAGCTCTAAGAAAACCACGTCAGCTAGGTTTCACGTTCACAGACAACCACACCCTGTTCTCTGCTTACCTCCCAGCTAGAGGGCGGTCGCTCCCTCGACGTCGAACGAGCCGGATCCGCTCCGTCGAGCTCATCCCTCAGCTCCATCAGCGAGTTTATCCATGCCATGAGCTGCGGCAGCTCGCGCTCACTCGCGGCCCTCAGGGTGACGTCGCCGTCGTACATGCGGATCGAGTCCAGCACGACGAGCGCCTGCACGCGCGCGAGCTTCTCGGTCGGCGTCGACGCCCGCTCGCCCTCGCGGTGGATGTCCTTGGCCACGTCCGTGATGAGCCTGTACACCCACGCCTTGTTCTCCGGCGTCCGCGCCGTGTACGCCGACGCGGCTGAGAAGGCTGCCAGCATCGACCGCGGCAGATTCGAGCCGTAGAGGCGCGGGTGGATGAAGGGGAGAGTGCGGGTGCGGGCAAAGTCCTGGTACATGTTCTTCAGGGCGTCGACGACGAAGCCGATGCGCGTGCGCGTATCATAGACATCGAGGGGGTTCAGGTCGGTCATGCAGTTTTCTGATGCATTCAGAAGCGACATGTCCCGAGCTACAGGCGGTGCTAGGGCTGGAACCGGGGGGATGTCCATCTTGCTGCCCCCATAGTCACCGAGGCTCCAGAGGTCGGAGCCGGCCGATGTGTTGTTGGCCATAAGATGATCGATGATGGAAAAGTCAAGAGGAGAATCGAGCTGGATCGAGACGGACGAATTCTGGCTTTCGGGGGTTGCGTTGCTGGTCGTCGAGTTGCTCGCGCTGGTGCTGGCATTGGCATTTGCTGTTCCCAGGCCGTGGATGTCAAAGCCCACGTCAAAGTCGGGCACCTCGCTCGCCAAGTTGTCAAAGCTGTCGGCTCCGATCCCTTCGCCAAGATCGGCGTCGTGAAAGCTCGCTCCGGGAGGCAGCTTCTGGTACACACAGTCAAGTCCCTTGGCCGCACAGCGCGTACACCGCGGCGTCTTCTTATCGCACTTCCGCTTCCCTCTCACGCAGGTGTTGCAGCTCTTCTGTCTCGAGGCTGCAGCGCGGTCCAGCTTCCGCATGGCAAGCGGGCTGAATGAGTCCATCTCGGATGAGAACAGGTGGGATGGGCCTCTTATGCTGTTGTGTTGCAAGGGGACAAGTCGTCTCCGGCTTTTCAGGCGCAGGCGGGAAAATGACAAAGGTCGGACTTGGGGGACGTCGGAGAATGAGATCGGGACGCCTTCCATCAACAAGAAGAGAGCCAACCTCAGAGCCCTTATGAAGGCTCGCGGAGTTTGTGTAATCAAGCTGTAAGCGCAAAGCAATCGGCCCCAGAGTTGCGCCGGGCCCAGATCAGCCCGGCCGAATCGGGGCATTTTTACGATCCGCAAACTCCGCAACTCCGCAACTCCACCAGTTCCGGGGATCTAAGTTAGCGGCGTGCCGATTGCGAGATGCCATAACGACCCTGACATTTTTTAAAACTACGTACCCGGTGACGGAGGCATCTAAGTTGGCTGTCACACCAGGCCTTTGGAGTGATGCGTGATGCTCGGCGCACACGCACACAGGTGCACAATGAGCTCAATGGTTCGCTTTAGAGTGCATCTGGACGCGGTGATTTCAGATACAGGATTTCAGATCTTTTCTTTATCTTCTCGCCTTACCAAGATTTCAAGTTGTCCTCCGAGGCGATAATAGTGACAAGACACACAAAAGCCCATTCCCCGTCACCTCGGTTCAAACCTGCCCTACTTCGAGGATTTGAATGGAGCCCTTCCAGCCAGCATTTCCTTCCATAAACGGGTATATACGCCCTGCAGCACCCTCACGCCGTCATCAGTCCGCCCAATCATCTCCCGTAACAGAGTATTCCAGTAAGCATTTCCGACGAAACCCCATTGTACCCGCCATACGCGAATTAGTGGCCTCCATGTCCCAATGAATAAGAAACTCCCAACGAACCCCTCTGTGAAGGAGGGGACATGTGTAAACCCAAAAGAAGAGTCAAAGAAAAGAACGAGAAAAGAAAAAGAACAGTGACTCAGCGAAACGAGACAGAGCAACAGCGTCTCTGGTCCGTTTGCTGTACCGATGACTGGCCGGTGCCAGTGCCGTTCGGGGAAAAGACAGGGTAAAGAGAAGAAAGTCTAATATCACAGGGAGCTCGTGGCTCCCGGTTTTCGCTCGATGACAACGGCGCCGAGCTTGAAGGACTCCGGCGGTTAATTTTTGTGCTGAAGGTCGCAAAGGTATGTGGTGCCCAAATACAAATAATGTGTTTTTCCTGCCGGCTTTCATTCGTATGGTGGCTGGCAAAGTAAATGGCATGGAGCGTATCTCTACACGTCCGCAGATTATGGAGCTTCAATCACTGAACTCAATATCTCTCCTGGCGATAGCCATTTACGCGAGGGGAATCGTACTGAACGCCGGTCATAGACTCGGGTCCGTTGGAGACGTTGTTGCTGAGCGAACGGATGGGTGGCAACTCGGGCCGCGCTGGATTAGCATAAGAGTCGGATGGATAAGGCCCAGACGACTGGGGTGCCGCTTGAGGGACGGGGGGAGGATGGGATGAAGACGAGTTGAGCTCCCCCCGAAGCTGAACACCTTCCATCCGCAGGCCCTGAATTTCTCGGCGGAGCATCTCGTTTTCGGCCGCAGCAGTATTATAGTGAGACTGCAAAACCCGGAGGTGCTCACTCTGCCTCTGGTGTTCGGCGATGGCTGTTCTGCGTTAGTCAACTTGATTCTCCAAATAGATTCACACAAGCAAGACCGTACCCTTTGTCAGGATTTCCCACTTGGACGCTTTAGAGCCGCGCTCCTGTGGCATCAGGTCCCGAAGCTGGTCAAAAAGTTCCTTCATCTCTGTTCTCCGTTTCCGCTCAGCCAGCTTGTGGCTGACCCTCAACTCGGGAGTTCTGCTGTACGGCTGGGAGCCTCCGGGTCCGGTGCCTTCCTCCGCTTGTAGATCGCTCAGCTGTTTGTGCTGCATAGAGTGATGGTGGACAGGCGGAAAATCTGAGGCATTGGACATGCGCGAGTACTCGTTCTCGTTTAGCCTCCGTTGGCCAGGCGGTAGACGCGACTCTGTCGTAAATTGGCTGCTTGCGACAGACTCGGTGATACTGCTCCGTCTCGACTCGGGGTATTGGGCGTCGCCAACTCGTTGAATTTCTTCCTCAGGGAAAGCCCAGGCTTGTCCTTTGGTGGGCTCTGCTGCTCGGGCAATATGCCCGGTCGCGGGTCCAGTAATAGCGGGTGCGGTCTTGATCGTCTTAGGCTCGGGGTTTCGCTCTGCGCTGGGCTGGTAGCCGTTGGAAATACGATGGACAGAGAGATAGTGCGGGTTCCGCTGGTTGTGAAGGGTGTTTTGAATCGAGGTGGTCGAGGGATTATTGGACGTGTATGGGGAATTGCCGAGTCGCAAATCACTAAAGCCCTGGTTGATGCGGCTATCGACACTTTCCCTCCGCAGCCCTGCGACTCCGGGAGCCAGTGTCTCCGCTACTGTAGGGCTTGTGCCATTGGACTCGATAGACGTTGGCCGGTCGCGACGTTGATCGAGATGCCCAGGGGGGGTGGGCGATACCATAGCCGCAACGCTCATGTTGGTCGACGAGGGCGACGTGATCGAGTGAGGGACCATGTTGGAGGCGATGGGAGAAGGCGTCTTGTCCTGCGATGACGATTGGTAACCGGAACCGCTCGGGCTAAGACCGTTGACTTTGAAGGACGCAGCAGAGGTGTCTATGCGAAACAAGTCAGTAAAGGGAGCTGAGCTACTGGCAAAAAGCGATGACGAGCAGCGTACGCTTACTGGAGGCGTCCGCGTTTGAGTAGAAGCCCGAGTCCCGCATATGCGGTGGGCCGTGTGAAACGGGTGCATGGTCGTTGTTGAGGATGCTGGTAAGTCCGGCCGACTTTGGAGCCGGTGGACGGTGTTGGCTATGGGCATCCATGGCTGGCTGTAACTAAGGTTGGGAATAAGAAGGATGGCGCCAGCTCGGACGAGGAACAATGGCGCAACGGTTGTAAAACTCGCGTATGTAATGAGTCAATCGAATCGATAGAGAACCCAAGATATGTCCTTTGAACGAGAAGTCGGCGACAGGCGGGATCAACAAATCGTTGCGGCGGTCACGGCGAGACCGATGGCGAGCGGAGGAGGCGAGAAGTGATGGGCGGTACGGGTGCGGGTACGGCGCGGTAGGCGACCAGACTCGAGATCGAACGAGGGACGCAATAACGCGAGTGCTCCAGTTGAGGGCCGGTCGGTCGTGCCAGAGCAAGAGCCCTCGATCAGGGACAAGAGGCGAGGATGGTAATGGCAGCCGGCAGAGATGATGCGTGACAGCAGGAATGGCAGGAATAGCAGGTTGTGAGGAAAGGAAAAGGAAAATTGCACACGAGACAGGCCCTAGTCGAGGTGACGAAGGCGGGCAAAGAAGATGAGGGAGGTAAGGTAGAGGAGGACCTGGCTTGGGCGTGGGTAGTAGTAGGTGTGGGTGTGCAGTGGGCGCGACTTGTGGGAGAACAGAGGGAAAGAGCTGAGAGGCTGGGAGGGGTCCTGGGTTCCTGGGGTACTGTACCAACAGAGAGGGATGAGAGACGGGCTCAAGGTCCTAGGGAATTAAGCACCACGGGCAGCGAGGAGACAACTTCGGGGAACGCAAAAAGAGTACTCGGGACTGCGCTAGTACCAACGCCTGCGCAAAAGAGAGCATCGCACGTGTCAAAGTACCGGACAGGTTCCCATGGGATCCCAGCTCATGGAACCCGATTGCGTTCCCCAGGAGAAGTGGCCCGCCGCGGCAGGGAGCCTAAGGTAAGGTAGAGTCTGTAGAGTCGGGCGCAGGCAGGTACCTGCCAGCAGCTAGCGGGACTTTCAGTGAGCCCCTAAACCCTGAGGGTCCCGCTTCCAGCACTGGCAACTGTGTCTAGCTGGAGTACTGGAGGACCTTCCACTGTCGCGAAGGGGATGGATGGGCAATGTACGGGGTCACTTCAGGTTCCCGCCCATGCTGTGCCCGGAAGCGCGGTCCCCTGCTTGTCATAGTGGACTTGAGGACGTGCATCCGCGCGCGTGGACTTGCAGCCACAAGTATCTGGAGTCGATGAGGGACCGCTCCCTGCGCGGGACACCACCGACGACTGCACCAACAAGAAAAGTACCTTGAACTCGGAACCAAGCTAAGAATGAGGCCAATCGGAAGGCCGATCGGGCGAAAGTACGAGATGTCCGCAGCCCTGAAACGCCTCCATGGGCGGTATAGTGTACTTGCTAGGCTCGTAACCCCCACAAGGACGACACCCATGTGTCGAAGTATCTGACGACGATCAGTTACTCCCGAACAAGCAGCGCGCTACCTCGTCTAGGGAGTATCTGAAGCTTGTCAGAGGGGGTGTATTCAGGCGCCCTAACGTATGTAGAGACGGCAGCGTCAGAAGCCACCCTCCATCCTAAGGCCCTTTTTCATTCCCCTCTCGCTCTTTGCATGAAAACGAAAACCTTGTTCACTACCGCCTAAGAAAACATGGAGGTGCGGAGAGCGTGGGAGTCGCAGAGGCGCTTTCGATACCAGGCAGAAGAGTGTGAGAAGGACGCCATAGAGACGCCGTGTTTGGCATTGGGCTAGCCTCGAATACAGTGCAAGGCCAGTGCCCTCAGTTCTCGGCGACGAGCATCAACTGCTCGGTATCTTGTTTGTACGAGAGATCGTGCTTGGGATCAAGGCTTCACTGCAGCGGTATGCATCAGCAGCGGGATAGACAGGTTGCTATCAATTAGCCATTTGACCAGTCGCTCATGGGCCTGTCTGTAGAGAAAGAGGGGAAACGCCTGATTGCATGAGCCTTTGAGGGCCATAAGGCAAGGATGATGTCTGCGCAGTACTGCGATCTAACAACTGACTTGTTCGACTCGTTCATAAAAGGAATCGGCTAAGAACTGTATCCACAAATTCTCATGAGCATCGTGGATCTAGAAGAAGCCGCGTCAATACGAACTCAAAATAATGCGACAATCCTGTCATGCCTGGTAACGGTACTCGTTGTTTGCTCACCTAACAGCCGTGCCATACTATGACACTGGATACGGTCACCTACATACCAATCATCGCTTCATATTCGGGATGGTACAGCGGCGAAAAAAGGCACGCACTACGGTACCAACCTCGTTCCTTGGGATATGCCAAGCATTCATTCCGTCCCAGATGCACCACCAACTAGGCGTGGGAGGATGGGATGCGGGATTGCGACAACGCAGCGAGTGGACGGTTGGAAAACACAAGGAAGCGTATTCGACCCCGAATCTTCAGTGCTGAGCGACATCTGCGTTGAGCAACCACAAGGCAATTGTTCACGGGTTGCTCTACTACGTAGCAAAACCAGGATCCCTTGCTCCCCCGATCTCTTGGGTTTAGGAGGTTCGCGTCTGCGATGTTTGTAACGCACTCCGCGGTTCGTGTCGTTTTCTGGGGGTGCCCCGTGCAATGCTCAAATGCTCCTGCAGCCCAAGAGACGGGACTGACAAATCCTTGGGTGTGTGGCTTGGAACGAGCCGGGGCACCTCGTGCGTTTCCAAGCTAGCGTGTCCAGGGCCCCATTGATAGGATGGATCTCGAGGTCCATGCCACAAACATCCAGGGATTGTCCTAGACCCCCTGCTGTTGTTCTCGCATTGAACTGGGTCGCTTCGTCCCCTGTTGTTTGATGAGCGACGGGGCGGAGCGACTAAACAACCCAGCACCACATGCGCGATCTTCCGCCGCCACGTGAGTCGCGACTCCTCGAGGCGCAGGCGCCACCCTGGCCGAGCCCATCTCCGATCATCACGTCTGCATCCAACATGAATGTACCGCGTAATGTATCGCGTAAGGTACGGTACTGTCGCGATGGCAGCGGTAGCACAGGGCATCACCCAGCGTTCTGGACCTGCCATGTGGCTCCTTCGATAGTATATAATACCTGAGAGCAATTTGATAAGTACCGAGGAGGTAGCCGGCCAACCTTGGGAACCAGTGGCCGCCTCCGTCCCAGATGTTGCGCATGCAGCGTCGTACCCGATTTCCGTCGACACTGTTGCTGCTACCCATTGCTGAAACAAGCACAATGCAAATTGTGCAAGGGATGTTGTACTTGTGCAAGGCGCCGGGCCTCGTCAATCTTTTCTACTTGCGTCTGGAGACTTTCCCTGCCCACGGTAGTCGCGAGACACGTGCGTGGGCGGAAGAAAACGCACGCAGAGCAGGGAGGGCGCAGCCCACCCGTTGACAGGGATATTCCTCGAACAATGCAGCATCGACGGGGCGCGCATGATGAGTTAGCGAGAGGAGCGGTAGGAAAAAAAGGAAAGCAAATAATAAGTAAGAAAAAAGATCGGGCACCCAGACTGTCCATTCGTACATGAAAAGTCTATTCGTAGTAGTATTAAGGTACCTGTAGCAAGAGAATACATGAGAATCAGTCCACGTTTTGGCGGCGCTGGTGAGCCTGGCCTGACCTTCCCATCGCGTCCTTGGCGCTCCTACCTACACGGAAGGGACATTATCACGGGACGCACCTTCAACTGGAAGACACATGGAAAGTGCACTACGATGTACTCTAACCTCGGAGCGTTGACTCTCAACTGGTAGTTTCTCCCCTTCCGCATCGTCTTAACAATACATGTCAGCTATCTACAGCAAAACTAATGCATGGTCAACTCCCTACCTAGGTACCTAGGTAGGTCGGTCTTATTAGGGTCTCTCGTGTGCTCTTCTACGGGCAGGTGCGTCTCGCCGCTGCAGCCTACCTAGGTACCTAGTTAACGCCAATTCCAGAGAATGGCCCAAAACCCTCCACCTATCTTTTTTATGTAGCCTGCCTGTGACATAAAACATACAATCGAATTGACAAGCGATACAACAAGTACTGGATTGCCCATATTGGATACTAACCCAGTGAATGGCAGTTCTCCTGCGTACCTGTGCCGAGACATTCAGAAAGCACTTCGACATCAATTTATTTAATCAGTTCGGTTCGTCCGTTGTTCCCTCCACCAGCCACCGCAAGCTCCAAACTTACCCCCCGCGCCCCGTCTCCTCGGGCTTGCCTGGGCGATGGGAATGGGATGGGAGATCCCAAATCTCCCAGGTTGTCAGCAAACAATTTCTTCACCTGGTTGGCTGAGCTGGCCTCAAGTTCATAGCCCTTCCGCCTCGCTTACCGGCATCTCTTCCAGGGAATCCTTCGGGGGGTTCATTGTTCCCCCTCGACTACATGAATGTCCCGTGGCGATCACCACG
The DNA here is from genome assembly GCA_017140155.1 of Fusarium devonianum. Lineage (NCBI taxonomy): Eukaryota > Fungi > Ascomycota > Sordariomycetes > Hypocreales > Nectriaceae > Fusarium > Fusarium devonianum. The sequence goes on along the minus strand of JADBHU010000222.1, from coordinate 19,509 downwards.
GCTTTCGGCTGGCTCGTAGCTGGATGTCGCTCGCAGAGATCTGCCTGCGCAAGAAGCTCTTGTCGCATCCGTACCGTTTCAACTTTCGCGCGCATGGCGGGCGCACCCTTGGACGCGTGCGCTCGCTGAGCCAGGCCCTGCATCTCCACATACATACCTTGCATTTCCGCAAGAGACTGCAGTTCCACGTGGTTTATTCTGACAGCCAGTTAAGCCTCCTCCTGCTTGAACCGTGCTTCGAACCAACGTCAGTATCTCTCACGAGCAGTGACGGCGAATAGGGGCGTGTTCAGCCTAGACTTTGACATAACGCCAACTTTGGATGACAACGATAGCTTATATTCCAGCCGGTCAGCAGAGTTCGACGTGTATTTCTTAAGGGCACACAAGAGAGATTAACGAAACTGGGGTCATTTTGCCATGTCTTTGGTCCAACACTCCCTTCGAGTGACTTGTTAAGCACTCGCAGGGGAGACGGCGTTTAGATCGCCATCGCATGAGCAGCATCACTCGCATAACCAGCGAGCAGGGGCTAGCCTTTTCTCCCATCATCCCATTGAGACGTTACTGTCTCCAGTGTGCTGTCTCGTTCACTTTCCGGAGCTTACAACTGGTCCTGGCGCCTGCTTCAGTTCTTTTTTTCGGCGTTACATATCAGATTGTGGCAAGTTAAAAGCCTACTTGATCGGGATCGACCTCAGTTCATCAATACACCAGGTCCGTCTCCTCGGGGTCTTTTTAATTGTATCTGCTAACCTGAAGTGAAATTTTATGGTTTTGAAAATGCGACTGGTCAGATGAAATCACGGGCAATGGCTTCATATCAAGGACGACTTGATATTGATCATCCCCCTACAGAGCTTCAAGTCGAGCTTTCAGCGTGAGCCATCACAGAAGCAACCGACACTAGCGCGGCGCGGCGCATGTGTCATTAACTACGGAGTTATCCATGGCGCGGGATTCGATGAATTATCGTTTGACGGGTCCTGACGAGCACCTCTCGTAATGATGCCAAGAAACGCGTGTTCGAGTCAACCATGTGGCCCTCCCCGCGCAGCCAAACAGAAATGAAACCGGCACCTCATTTCATCCGATCATTGACGTCCAGCCTGAGGGGTGGTATTATCGCTCCCAAACCTCTGAGAGGACGATAGCTGGGCCTGCTAGCAAGCACATAGCTGATGCCTTTTTACCATACATTGAAACCGTCGGCTATGCATCTGTCCTGTTTCACTCCGATTATCAATGAGATTGTCAAGCCACGAAGGAGACAAGCACTATGACCGTGCAACCTTGCATTAATCACACAGGCTCGCTTGATTCGGCTTACGCCTTGCGTCGTTCCGGCGATAACGTAAAATACTCGCGTTAGGGGCCAACTGCTGCGGCTACCGTTCCTCGACGATGGCCACTACAGACTTTAAATTACGAATACATGATGAGGATAGTGGCCTTTGTCGACCGCGCACTGACGTGCAAGTGGGGGAAAGTTGGATCGTTAAATAAATCGAGTAATTCATGGAGTCGCCAAACCCGAACAGGCAAGGGCCCGATTGCTGGAGCCCCCGGTCAGATGGCCGACTCGAACTCTGAGAATTGGTTTCGAGATCTGCAGCGCACGAAGCACCTCCCACTGGTCTCATCAAGGATAGGGGAGGACGGGTTCCACCAATGTCGCTCAGCAAGGCTCATCCACAGCGGGGAGCCGGCTTTGGACAAAACTCTCGTTCTATGTTTGGAGCAATCCAACCCCTTGTCGACAATTATCGCTTCTTTCGTTCAGAGAATGCACGGTTCCTTGCGTTGGGCAAGTGCCGAAATGCTCCCTTGAATTCAGATGCCCGGGGGTACCTAATCTACCTACCTAATCCTGGGTCAGATTCGCCTCCAGTCAGGAGAGAGTGCCCGATGGACTTCGGGGCCAAACACCATCCATCGTGCTACTGTACCAATAACCAAGTACTGTGCGTTTAGCTCATATCAACCGTACAGACTGATGATTGACTGGTCAGTTTTGATCAGGAATGTCTCAAAAGGAAAGACAGCAATTGTTGGTCGAAGTTGTTTCGCCTGACACGATGGGGTCTCACAAACATGACGCGACGACGGGCCCAGAGCCGACACACACACTCGCGAAGACATTCAACGGCGTGCGGTATCAAGCTGCTTGTCTCACCACGCGCAACCGAGTTTAAATAATAGTTAGGTACGGATACAGGCCCAGCGAGACAACATTAGATGACAGTGCACCCTTTTTAGGCCATGAGTATGAGGGCTTGATGCAGTCGGCGGGTCCAGAACGAGAACATAAAGCCAAGAATTGTTTCCTTGGCGGAAGACTGATGATAGTGGTCAGAAACTTGTGGGTGGTTGAGCTGGCAGTCAGTCACTGAGCATCAATCAACAGACAGCATAAGCATCGTTGTCAATCACCCGTACCCGTGGTCGCAACCCGCGGCTGGCTTATCAGGTCTTCCGTTGTCAACCCTCGGCCTCGGGATGGCTAGCTCAACGCACTTGGTTAGTCCCACGATATGCCTACAGTTACATGTCACGGAGCATTGATAGACACGTCGTTTCCCCACCCCTACTTGTTGCTCAAGGAGCCAGAGAGAACGTTCACGACGGTTGATTTCATATTCCTCTGACGGGGGCCCGCGGGCACCGTCCCGTGGCGTCAGCATATCTCAATCGTGCTTTGGCGCGACTTGTCCTGTCTATCTTATTTGGTTCACTTCGGGCCCAAGGGCCCGGACACTGGTGGGATCGTCCCGTCCGGCCAAACAGCATCGAACCTCAGAGTCTCCCTCTCTCGCAGGCAATCCGGGGGACAGGGCCACGTTGTGTGCTCCAAACGGCCCTGGTGCAAATAGCTTCAAGCAGGGAGAATCAGAAAGTCTATTCCCATGCAGGCTATGTTGGGAGGGGTCGTCACGGTTAACCCTCATCCCATGCAGGGGACACCACCGAGCAAACTAACAGTAAACCACACACCAGTACCTCTGCAGTACAATGGGAGCAGACCTCACAGTACCGGCAATAAAGCCAGCGAGTCGACTAACCTGCTTTGGAGAAGGCAGTTCATGCCGTGGTGGGCAAAACGGACTAGCATTTCAGACTACCCAAGCCGCAGCCAAGGCCAAGAACTAGGCGATACGGCTGCAGACTCCGCGTGGGGAGCCGATCATGCATCAAGAACCATATTCGGCTTTGGCTGGGGGCCCAGTCCAATCAAGTCGGCCGAGTGCCTGAGATGCGGTGATTCCCTCCAGATGATCCCCCAACATCGCCATCTAGCCTCATTGTTCCGCTCTGCTGTCTCACTTATTTATGCCTCTGTTTCATTTTACTTTTCGCAATCCCGTTCCGCTTTGCCATTGCTTTTCCGTCATGTTATCTTGCCCTCGCCCCCTTGCCTTAACTTCAGCCCCTCAGCTCCACATCCAAAGCTGCATCTAGACCACTTTCACGCTTTGCCGCAAGCCAACAACTTCCATAGCGTCCATGAGAACGGGGACTTCCTCTCTCCCCGCGAGACATGCATTCTGTTTTACGATGGCGCACGTCGCGGCAGCACACGGCAGCACACGGTGTGTACGAGTAAAATGTACCGAGTACATGGCGAATCGAGCCGGCTCCTGTGATTGCTTGGCCTGGAAGCAGGCCTGGGCTTGGCTGGCCGACGCCGCGAGGGATCATCCACCACGAGGGGAAGGGCGGCTTCTTGTCCCTCAGAAGTACTATGAATGCCGTGCGACGCAACGAGGTAGCACAACAGGAAGCTTTGCATCTTGTGCTTTGTTGCCGAGCCGGCTGGTGGCGACGTGCTTCGCAGGGAATAACGAGGAAATGGCGCCGTTTCTGCAAGCCTCTTCATATCTGTGCGGTCAGGCGTAGCGATTCTCATCCGGATATTATTACCCAGAACTGCTCTTAGGCAAGGAGGTGTCGTTGTTACCAAGGCCATATTACGAGCGATCCTTGATGAAATGCGCGATTCACCGGGTTTCAGAGCATGTCATTGCGATCAACCTAACCTATTTGCCGTCGCTTATCTGTAGCTCAAGCTGCCAGGTTTGCTTGTTGATAGCTTCGACTGGTTGTTGCGCAATGACATACACAGTAAGATTGCATGGCTGGTCTCATCTGTCACATCATCAAAGTTGTTGAACATCTTCGCCCACTGCTTGGTTGAGACGGCATTCGTCAACTGAAAGGGAAGTATAGATACCTAGTCAAATGCATAGAACTGCATATCGTTGCCAGAGACAACGGTCCCTGTGCTGCATAACATCTTCATCAAGGGCCTGCAGAATCATGTGTGTCTCATATGTCTCATCCCAGCCTAACCCAAGTCAAGTGGCCGACGCATATACAGCATAACTCATATTCCAATCTTCCTCCTCAATACACTCGCTTTCCTCTCGATCCAACCCGAAATTAGTACTCTTAAAAGTCAAACTCTGGCCGGAACACATCCGGATCCACGCCTGCAACCGTCTTCTCTGCCAGGTCCCGCCGACCCATCTGGGTAAAGACGCGCCGCAGCGTGTCGTAGAGGGTGCTGCTGCGGTTCTGCGCAGACATGCGGTCGAGAGTCTCGTCGACGTTGGCAGCGTTGTCGCCCAGGATATCGTACGCCTCCTTGCGGCCCGACTTCTCGATGGCCTTGTGCATCTCCAAGGCGGCCAGGAAGTGGCACGCCGCCTCGTGGTGGCAGTGGATGTTGATGCAGCTGACTCCAAGGTTGTAGCGCGCGCGCACAAAGTTGGGGGCCATGGACAACGCCTCCTGGTACGCGGCGATGGCCTCCTCGGAGCGTCCGCTATTGGCGAGAGTCGCGCCGAGACGGTTCCAGAGAAGGTGGAGCTGTTCCTGCTGGTTCGAAGTGCCGACTTCTGACGAGTGGAGGGCTGACTGGAAGCAATCGACTGCTTTAGTGTAGTCTTCGGCGCCGTAGAAGAGAACACCCAGACCGACTTGCACGTCGGGGTCCATGTGCTCGCCGTCAGGGCTAAGCTGCGCTGCCCTGATAAACATGTTTGTCACCTTGTCGTGAAGTTGCTGACGGTCCGTGAAGCCCATCTCGGCTGGAGGGTGCAGGTCCTTGGGGTCCAGGATGTTGGGATACTTAACTGACAACCACCGCTCGAGGGTTCGATATGCCGTGCTATCGTAGCCCTCATTAGTGTAAGAGACGGCCAGCCCCATGAGGGCCGCAAGGTTATTGGGGTCGAGCTTGAGCGCCTGCTCGAGCGCCCGAATCGCCGCCGTCTCCTTTTCGTTTTGCGCCTGAGCCGTTCCTAGGTACACCCACGCCTCGGTGTGGTCAGCGTTCTGCTGGACGGCAGATTCAAAGGCCAGCGCGGCCAGCGAGAGGTTGCCGCCCTCCTTCATGATGCGCACACCCTCCTCGAAAGCGTTCTTTTCGTCGCGGAAAAAGTTGTCCTCTTCAAACAGGTAGTTCTCGACAGCTGGGTCGCCGAGGCGGCCCCAGTCGTTCATTCCCTCGAAGTCGGGCATCATGTTGTTGCTCCACTCGGTATCGAATTGGTCGAACATGTCTTCGTTGACCATGGATCTAGCAGCAGCCGTCTCAGCTTGGATTCCTTTCCAAATGGATTCAAAGTCACCGAACTCATTGGTTTCGGACGTTAAGCCCTTGTCCATGTCATTGAGCTCCTGCTCTGCGACATTCGCCTCTTGTTCCTTCACCTTGTCCTCGTCGTGCAGCTCCATTTCAGCAAACTGCTCCTCCCACTTGTGCTCGTCGAGCTCCACGAGGCGGCCTTTGCCCTTGGCGTCTTGCTGCTGTGGTTGATGTTGTTGCATCGGTTGCTGGTTCTGATACATGGGCTGGAACATGGGTTGATAACCCATTGGTCGGTTCATCATGCCGCCCATCATCGGTCGGTGTTGATTCATCTGGTTTGGAACGTTACTCTGCATGGGACTCGACCTTGAGGAGGAACCTTGTGCGTTTAGCTGCTGGAAACGGGAAAATTCGTCAGTGTTGAAGTGAGCCGCCGCAGCGGGTGGAGGCTGGTATGCCGATTCCATCGCCGGCTGGTTGCTGAAGTCGTGCGCCCATGTTGGTGAGGCCGAGCTGGCTCGCATGTGGGCATTCTGCGCCGGACTGAGCGGCATCTGACCTGCCTGCATAGGGAACTCTTGCTGGAGACTCGGACCCTGGTTGAGGAATCCATTCATCATCTATAATCCCGAGTCATGTACATTAGTAATCCATTATATGTCCCTTCCATGAAGGCATACCTCGTCTTGAGGGGCGTTGGCGCTTTGGCTTCGGAATCCATTTAGCTGCCCTCCTGGACCTCGGCCGACGAGACGGTCCTGCTGGAGTGTCCTGTCACCTTGCGCATGCTTATGAAGCTGGCTGAGGGGGTTCCCCGACGTAGAGCATTCAGCGCCGCCACCGAGAAACGACATGGTGCTGACGGTATCTAGGGATCGATTCAAAGGTTCGGTCGAATCGGTAAGCTGAGGCTATGGAAGATAGATTAAGTTTCGGCTGCCGTTGAAGATAATAATCGCCTTGTAGGTTGGAGAAAGTATGATGCAAGTTCCTTCGTTTACAAATCGAAGTTGGTCGAAGTCCTTCGTCTGGAGAAGAGGGTCCACGCTTGGCGGGGAAAATACCGAGGCTCCGCCGGATGCCGTCCCTTTCGGAAAGAGGAAAGAGAGTCACCCCACGTGACTGCGGGGTACGCAAATCCGAAGCCGGCCAGCACGGGCAAGCCACCTTGAGCCCGGAGGGTTTCACCGAGAAAGGCGTCGGTGAGATGCGCCTTATCGATAAGGATATTTTTTTTCTGAACCTGCAACAGGTCTCCTCCAACCTCCACTCCAAGAAAGCTTCCTCTGCAATAGGACGTCTGCGATCGCCATACTTCCAAGATGCTCCGACAAGTGTAAGCTCAATGAATTCACGAAGCTCAAACTTCGTGAGATAGGCTAACATCATTCAGCAAACCCCGCAACGCCCGCTCAAAGCGCGCGCTCGAGAAGCGCGAGCCCAAGGCCAACGAGAACCCCAAAACATGCCTCTTCCTCCGCGGCACGACTTGCTCGCAGATCGTCCAGGACGCCCTCAACGACCTCCACCAGATGCGCCAGCCTCTGGCCAAAAAGTTCACCAAGAAGAACGCCATCCACCCCTTCGACGATGCCTCTTCGCTCGAGTTCTTCTCCGAGAAGAACGATGCCAGCCTGCTCCTCTTTGGCAACAGCCAGAAGAAGCGCCCTCACACCTTGACTTTTGTGCGCACCTTTTCGTACAAGACGCTTGACATGCTCGAGCTCTACCTCGACGCCGAGAGCTTCCGGACCATCTCCCAGTTCAAGACGAAGAAGTTTGCCATCGGCCTGCGACCCATGCTGCTGTTCGCCGGCACTGCGTTCGAGAGCCCCGTCGCCAACGAGTTCACTCTTGCAAAGAGCATGCTCATCGACTTCTTCAAGGGCGACCCCAGCGACAAGATCGACGTCGAGGGTCTTCAGTACATCGTCTCTGTGAGCGCCGAGGACAGCACCGGTGAAGGCGACGCCAAGCCCGCCATCCACCTGCGCGTCTACCTCATCAGCACGAAGCGCAGCGGCCAGCGCCTCCCGCGCGTCGAGGTTGAGGAGATCGGCCCCCGCATGGATTTCCGCGTCGGCCGCGTCAAGGAGGCCGACGAGGCCATGCTGAAGGATGCCATGAGGAAGGCTCGTGGTGTCGAGGAGCGCACCAAGAAGAACATTTCCACCGACTCCATGGGTGACAAGATTGGTCGCGTGCATCTGGAGAAGCAGGATCTCAAGGAGCTTCAGCTCCGCAAGATGAAGGGTTTGAAGCGCAGCCGGAACGAGGACCGGGAAGCGGAGGAAGTGGTCAAGCCGGAAGACACCAAGAGGGTAAAGCAATAGATATGTAGCATCGCGGGTCCGGAGTTGGGCGTATGGGAAAAGGCCCTAGGAAGGCCGTGTCAATTGATTCTGCTTGGGTTGAGTCCCCTCAACAAAATACGTTGTCTTTTATCTTTTTTTTTTTTTTTGCCTCTGTTACGACAGCTTCAGGAGGTGTATGCTATCTCAGTGATGTTTACGCCCGATTTCCTCATGTCTTCACGATCAGTGTTTCAAAGCCACGGTCATTCACCCTGTACACAAGCGGAAGGATCTGTTTAGCCGTACCCAACGCTGTGGCAACGAACGGGGGATGGGCTGAGAGAAGGTGTAGCATTAGTTTCGCCCTATACGGTGGCCAATATTGATTTATACAAATGATATATAGACATCATCCCATTGTGCTGCAGGCTCTTCGCTATGCCCACATATACTTGCACAAGCCCTTCGAGCTACGCCGCGGGCATATGTTTTCTTTAACTTCTGGCTGGATCCTCCTTTGACTATGTTGCATTCACTGGTGTAGAACAATGGGTGTTGCTGCCCAAATTAGCATGTGTCCCAAACATTTTGGTCCCGCTTCGGGTCCTCATAACTAACACAGAACCTGTCTGGCGAAGAGGGCGTCTTGAGTAGCTTCCTCCAGCAAGGGGTGCGAGAGGGTAAAAAGGTGTCAGCCATCAGGTGGTTGATCCAAGAGCCGTTGCCGGTGCTGCCACAGAAGTAGAAGTCTGAAGCGAGCCGCTCAGGATTAGGGGTCATAATTCGCTCCGACAATTCTAGAATATTTGTGACAAATGGTTGCAGAATAGGACCCTGGCGGGGGAGAGGCCGGCTCTTTACCCCGGGCTCGGCCACGGACGATGGTATCAATGCTTTCAATCCGGCGAGGCAGGGTCCATGAGCATCTCGTCAGGGATTGGGATAGGTGGTAGTGATTGGGATTGGTTGAGCATTTCAGCCATCATCTCAATGTGGTGCATCATGGAATCGACGAGGCCTTGTTGATTCGGTGCTTGTTCCTCCAACTCCGTGCCCCAGACTTCCTGCGGTATCGAGCTACCGTCCCACAGGGCGATGCGGACAGGCCACTCGATGTGACGCCACCATTTGGAGCCCGGTTCGAACATACTGACCAAGCCCATGACCTCCCGGCGAGCGACATCATGAAGCCACCAGACATTATCCATTCGCTTCAAAAGGGCAAAGAAGCAGGCGAGAATGGCAAGGGCACGCGGACGCTTAGCGTCTACAAGATCCACAAACCGCCGCGAAACTGTTGCAGGAAAGGCGAGCGCAGCGGCAGCATGGTAATTCTTATGAGCCCAGTTGATAACACTAACAGCATGTGAATATGCCTGGGTAGTGGTAGTAACATAGCGAGGATCTTCAGTAGCCATCTCCTCTTCCAGGCCTTCAAGCAAATGGCCAAAGAAAGAATCGGGCGAGCGGGGGTTGAGATTGAGCTGGAAGCTTGGCTGTGAATCAATGACCACTTTGACAATGTCGCTATGTCGGATCCATAGCCAGGAAGTTGCCACTACAGTCTTGACGCCCTGAAACGCGTGGAACCAGGAAAGAGGAAGTGCATATCGATGTGCTGAGTTACTGGACTCGACATCGACATCGTCCTTGACGAAGATGCGGGAAGCACTCGCCTGAAAAGCGATCAGAGTTGCTGTAAGAAAGAGGGCCTCGGCATTATCGGCGGTGATTCCGGACTCAAGTGAGGCGCAGTACGAGGCAAGAGTCGACGCTGAGTAGGCGTGTGACGCGCGAACGATGGTCTTGTCGTCCGGGGTCATGGAGCGCAGGTGGAGTGCGGCAACGGAGAGGATGGCATCGGCGAGGTACGTTTTGCCTCTGCCGGAAAAGGCCATCTGAGGCACGGCACGCTGCCAGATATCCTCAGCGGCAGCCGAGTTGGTCAAGAGCGTTTTTGACGTGACGTTTGTGTAATGATGCATCAGGCGCAGTTCCAGCATTCTGTCGCCATGATCCGAGTCGCAGCTGGACACACTCAGGGATGGTTGCGAGTAGACCGGAGTCGTCGTCTGAGGAGGGCTCGGCCTCGGGGCTTTCAGAGGGCTTGAAGGAGCACGTGGACGTGTTGAAGGCGTCCTGGGACTGGGACCGCCGATAGAAGCTGGCGCAGGGGATGGTGTCGGTGCGCCAACGCTCTCGGAGCTGGCGATTGTAGCTACGGCGAGTTCTTCGAGGACGTCGGGGTTGCTGAAGTCGCAGGAGACGCCATGCTTGGAACAGTTACCGCAGCGCGGGTGAACTTCGTCGCACTATGTAGCCACCGAGAAGTAGGAGTTAGCCTAATGGTCGGAGACAAGCAGTCTATGAGAGGCGGCGCAGGGGCCGGAAGACACAGGAGGCGCCCAGGCGGATGTAGAGGCATACCTTGATCTTCCTGTTCTTGCACCTACGGCAGCCAGCGCGAGACTTCTTGTGGGAGCGACGGGGCGGCATGGCTGTCTCGAGGTAGAAAGGCGGGTTCGGGAGCGGTAGGGGAGATATTCACGAGTCGTCAACTGGCTCTCGGGGAATGCACGGAGAGGACCCTGGATCGCGAGCACAGTCGCAGCATGGCCGCGGAGGCGAGGGGCCTCGGTTCTGGCGGTTCAGTTGGAGCTAAAGTGAAGCAATTGTTGTTGAATTCTTCAAAGTGTCAGTTCCATGGCGCGAGGATGAGAAGCGTGGTTGAGCACGGTAGTTTCTGCCTGCGGTGAAGGGGGATCGAAGTCGAGGTGATGATTTACAAGGCCGACGGCAAGGAGGGGCAGGAGCGAATGAAAAGCAGCCTGCACTGCCACAACAGGGATGGTTCTGCCTGCAGTAAGCAAACGCGGGCCGGACGAGTCGGTGTCCGGTGCTCAACTTCGGCGCCGGAGCGTGAGTGGAGCCGTTGTCGGTTGGGAATGGGATTGGGGAATGGCCCTTTTGTGTACTTGGCGGGCTGGTGCACCACGTAGGCAAAGTGGGCTGAGGCGGACGTAGGCAGAAGACCAATTTGGAGTTGTTCTTCGCGGCGAGTCTGCGAGGCGACGGCACAACGGGATGATTTACTTGGGGGGACACAGGTTAAGCGTCCTGCCGTAAAGACCACGGCGTCTCCCAACACCATGATACCTACTAGTAATTAATACCCAAGGGTCCCTAGAGTCCCCGAACACAACGCAGCTGTTGCGATTGGATGGGCAAAGACGAGAATGGCGGACAGACCATACCGGGCAGCCAATGTGCATGGATTCCAGATTGAGGCGTCTCATCGGATATTGTGTGGTCCGAATCGTATCATGAGATCTCTTGGGAACGGGACAGCCAAGGCGTGGCTGGCCAATCAGAGAGCGACAATGGAAAGGTGTTATACCGCCGGGTCTTGGATCCTGCCGGTTTGTTGTCTCCGACCAGAAACCCCGCTGGGCTGGGAACTCACTTTTTGCGATCGATACAGGCGGGTTCTACCAGCTAACAAATAGTGAGACCATAGTGTGAGACCTCTTGATGTCTCCAAAATAAACAATCACGCAGCGAGCAGAACCCTCCTTCATCAATCACTACGCTCATAAAACACCCATGCCCCTTCAGCTTACACGCGCAAAGAGCTTCCGTAGTCGGCTATCATAGCAACAACCCCTTTCCTTACTCTTCTTCTCTGCCTTGCAGATCTGCTCGAGCATCTTGAGTCGTGATCAGAACCGGAGCTCTGAGCTTCTGGGCTTTGAACAGCCTACACAAGGTATCCGCTTGCCCAACCGCCTTACATTCTACTTGGTTCGGTTCGGGTAAGGCATCAAATCGGAGGAAAAGGTATCAATAAGCCAGGACGCATCATGCAAACTGCGGATCCGGGGAAAATTGGGCTTCAGTTTCATCAATCGTTCACAGCTGCGCTTTCGAAATTGCCCGTTTATTAATGTTTGGGGAGATTAGGATTAGACAAGAATTGCCCAGAGGCTGGATTATCGTAGACCAATCATCATTCCAGGAGCCTAATCCGACCTGCTGACCTCAGCCTTCAGTTACACTATCCAGGTATAGTTTAGAAGCTTGGATGACGGCTGTTACCCTTTTCCTTGCGATCACGACATCGATCTGCAAGGAACCATTTCTCCTTTTGGTAGCTGCTTCGGCGTCTAGATTCTGCGGCGGAGGGATCTTATTTGTTGCTCGAGGGCCTCTACACTCCCACACTCAGAGCCTGGTTGTTCACACCATAACACGGGAAGTCGCTGCTGAGAGCTATTTCAGGATATCAGCTCGGATAACGAGTCTCTGACTTCAGGGCCAAATCTGGCTTTCTACGCTATCGCTCTCGCTGGCCTTGTAAGGGCTGTGATGAGTATATTACATGGCGCCTTCGTCACCAGGCGAAACGAGAGGGTCCTCTGCTTACCTTATATAATGAGATCGCGCGTTGATAATACGAAGCTGCCCTACGTCTCCGCTTTCTTCCACGCCAACGGTTCTTCTGTCTCGGTACATCGCACGCCCCCTCCATCCCTGGGTCCAAGTGAGCCGCCTCTGACCGCCACAAAAAAAAAACCGACGCCGAAAGGGCTGGACGACTCGAAGGAGTCAATTGAATTCGCGCGCATTCCGCGAGGGCGCTTTGGGGAGGCATCTTTGCCGCTGTGGTGCAGGACAGGTGCAGCATATTGGCGCGCCTCTCTGTAAGCAGCATTCCTCCAGGGCGCATTTGTCACAATCAAGTGCAGAGCTACATATCGTATCGAGGCAACACGGAGCACGCCGCGCCGTGTGTTTGACTTTAATTCCCGCCATTGGCTTGGACGGCGGCCCAAGCATTACAGTGGATTCCTTCTTTGCTGCTCATAGCCCCGGCCGTTTTGGCTTGCTTGCTCATGACGCCAACCACGGATTGACGCCAGGCGACAAGGGCGCTGAATGGGCATTTGCAAAAGGACAATGGGGGGGGGCGCCGCCAATTTGAGTCATTTAGACCAGGCCGGGCAGTACAGTACTGACAAATAGAAGAGAGAGAGAGAGAGAGATTGCGAGAGAAAGCCCATACGTAGCTGCAATTTTTCTTCGCGGTGACGCGGCGTTGAGATCCTTGTAGATGAGAAATGGAGGAGCACAGCATGACCTCTTTTCTCGACTTACAAATAGAATATGGAAGCAATAGAGAAGTCGGCGGAATGGTTTGAAATGTGTAATCCGCGTGTCCAGGGTCTGAGCGACCTAAGGTAGGGTACCACGAGAGCTACTACTAGTACTTTAACCCCTACAAGAACCCCGTTTTTCCTTCGCAGAGCCTTCCATGACAACCAAGATTCCACAACCTCCTTGCTACTAGTCAAATCCGTAATCCGAGACTGCGATGCGCAAGTAGCACCGAGAGCCGATATCCGATCAACCAAGCCTTGAGCCTGTTGTTGTCTTTACCCTGGATCACCAATCACCAAACTCTACTGCCCTCTTCCTCAAGACCGTGACGTGATCTCAGACCTTCTTCTTATCGACATCTCGTCGCATCCGCCTTCTGCACATCATAGCAGCCCTCGATCGCGCAACCTGCGACGGAAAGGAAAACGCGGAATTCAAGTGCGACTTGGCGCATCTGCTTTAGCTCCGGGATATAAAAAGGGTCTCGGCCTTTTCTGCAACAGGGGGCCCAGCAGCACGCCAGAGACGGACGACCTGAGGGAAAGAAAAAGGGTTTTCTTTACTTTGCCCCGCCTGCTCATCCATCCACCTACCGCCCCGGCGCTCCGCCGAGCATATAACAGCTCGTCAACGACTCCAACTAGAAGCTTTTGCAGTTACCCCTCCCCCTCCTCTCTATTCCTCATCTAATCGGACTCCTCTTTGTCCGACCACCGCGTCCTCCTCTGCCGTGACAGCGCCTCTCCCTCTCCTCGACTCTACATCATCAGCTACCATGTCGGCCGCCCCTCTCAACTCGGACCCCGTGGCCACCCCGCCTCGCCCGGCGTCCCCCGTCCACTCCTTCGGCACCCTCGCCGTCCATGCTGGCTCCCCGCACGACCCTTCCACCGGCGCTGTGATTGAGCCCATCTCGCTCTCGACAACCTTTGCCCAGACCGCTGTCGGAAAGCCCATTGGAGAGTACGAGTACTCCCGCTCCGCCAACCCCAACCGAACCAACTTTGAGGTTGCCGTCGCCGCTCTCGAGCACGCAAAGTACGCCCTGGCCTTCTCCTCCGGCTCCGCTACCACCGCCACCATCCTCCAGAGTCTCGCGGCCGGCAGCCATGTCATCTCCGTCTCCGACGTCTATGGCGGCACCCACCGCTACTTCACACAGGTCGCCAAGGCTCACGGTGTCAAGGTCACCTTTACTCCAGAGATCGAGGTCGACATCAGCGAGCACATCACCGATCAGACCCGCCTGATCTGGATTGAGAGTCCCAGCAACCCTACTCTCCGTCTCGTCGATATCCGCGCCGTCGTTTCCGAGGCTCACAAGCACGGCGTCCTCGTCGTTGTCGACAACACCTTCCTTTCCCCCTACGTCCAGAACCCGCTCGACCTCGGTGCCGACATCGTCGTCCACAGCGTCACAAAGTACATCAATGGCCACAGCGACGTCGTGATGGGCGTCGCCGCCTTCAACAGCGACGAGCTCAAGCAACGCCTCGGCTTCCTCCAGAACGCCATTGGCGCCGTGCCCTCCGCCTTTGACAGCTGGCTCGCCCACCGAGGCCTCAAGACCCTGCACCTGCGTGCTCGCGAGGCCTCCCGCAACGCGACCGCTGTCGCCACGGCCCTCGAGGCTTCGCCTCTTGTCGTCGCCGTCAACTACCCCGGTCTTGACTCTCACCCCCACCGCCACATCGCCAAGAAGCAGCACCGCGAGGGCATGGGCGGCGGTATGCTCTCTTTCCGCATCCAAGGTGGCCACGCCGCTGCCGAGCGCTTTTGCCAGGTGACAAAGATCTTTACCCTTGCCGAGAGTCTGGGTGGAGTTGAGAGTCTGGTCGAGGTACCCAGCAGCATGACCCACGCCGGTATCCCCAAGGATCAGCGTGAGGCAGTCGGTGTCTTCGACGACCTTGTTCGCATCAGCTGTGGTGTTGAGGACGCCGAGGATCTTAAGAACGATGTCCTCCAAGCCCTCGAGAAGGCGGTCTCTGCATCCAAGACAAACGGTGTCAACGGCGTTAATGGTACCACCGGACACTAAGCGTGTGCCTCCGGTTTTTTTCCAGTTTTTGTTCCTTTTAGAACACGACCCTGTGATGACATTGGATGAGTTTCGGTTTCTTTTGTTTCGGGGGTGCTATCAAGGCAACCAAAAAAAAAAAAAGAGAGATGTGGACCTGCAAGACAGGGTCCCTTGAGCGGGCATTTGTGTAGCGACGAGGGTCAATATCAATGCGAATTGTATCCCTTGTAGGTAGTAATGCATGATAGTGGCAGGCTACCTGAAATAATTTTCCAGCCTTTTCAGTTTTCAACTCTTCCTCAAATTCATCCGCGCGTGCACTTGGGCATCCGAAATTGTCAGCCGCGAAAATCCCGGGCCATGTGCATTTGATTCATGAGCCGTCAAGCAGCTTCTTCTTCATAAGTACCCATCATGGTAGGGTCAGGGTCAGGGGTGGTATATAGGTTCTCCGTGTATTCGTTGGCCATGCTGTTCTCCGCACTCCACTCATTACGGCGCCGGTGTATCTCGTTCATGCCTTGACAGGCTGTCTCGGCGATATAGTGTAGCTCGTCGAGTGTGTTGGAGTTGCAATTTGGAAAGACGCCGTCAATGCTGCGCTGCCATTCTGAGGTTGGGTTGGCTACAGCCGTTTGGTAAGCGTTAGTATCATATTCAACCACGCCCAGGGCGCGGTCTCGCGCACGAAGATCCGTCGTGAGGCTTTCAAAATGCGTGTCTGCAGGCAAATACTCGACGAGGTCTTTCGCGGTTGTCGCAGGTTGTCGTATACCCATGACAACTTCAACAAAGCGCTGAGAGATGCTGCGACCAAGACCACAGGGATCCGCGAGGTCGAACTCCGGCTGGCTCGGCATGTCCTCGAGGATGTAGTGATCGTAAGCCAGGAATGATGCTCGGCAGATCTTGAGATGCGGTGTGGCACATCTCAGTGCCATGGCAATCCACTGGCAGTCGTCTGTCGGCCGCTGATTTGGCACCCCAACCCAGAGGATCTTTTTCGAATCTTCGTTCCAGTTCCGCGATTGCTCAACTTTGAGGTATACCTCGTTCAGGTAGAGCTCTTGTAATGTAGGCCCAAAATTTTCTGCCGTCCGAAGAAAGACTTCGGGACACAGCTCGACCCGCTTGAGCTCTAGACATGTCAAGTTGGAAAGGATAATATGCGGAGCGGGAAGCGACCTGGCGCGCCACTCCTCAGGCGGCATCTCCCAGAATTTGGTCTGCTTCAAGCCCCGGGGCGGACGCTCGTCGTGGTCCATACCTATCAGACACAAGCTCTTGAGCTCCCCTGCGTTCTCGACCATGTTCCAAAGGCAAGATCCAAAGAGTCCTACACGCTGCGGCTCGTTTTCGTGTCGTCGTAACGTCATGATGAGGTGTTCCAGCGCCTCCAGGACTCTCATGATATTCATCACATCGCTCGGGTTCATCCAAAGATGGCATACCGCAATATCGGTCACATTCTCCACGACCAGCGTCTTGAGTTTGGCCGAGTCTTCTTCTGGTCTTTGGGCAAGTGCCTTCAGGGTGTTGGCCAGGATCATGGTAGCAGCGTTGCAATGCCGGCCGACGAGCTGAAAAGGGAGGTTTAATCGTAGACGGTCGACGTCGCGGCAATAAAAGAGCATCTCCTCAACCGTCCGCAGGTAGTCGCTCTCCGTGAACGACCACTCATTCATGCAGTACTTCTTGTGGAGCGTTCGACAAAAGTCCGTCATGGAGGGCACCCGGGCGAAAACGGTATTTAGGAAGTCGACTTCCACTGTTGGGTGGCCTGTGTTAGCCACTACACATTCCAAGTCCAGGCGGTATCAACTCACTGTCATCTCGGAGTACCATCATATCGATGTATAGGCTTTTGCAATGATAGCCAATTGTTTGCAACGCATCCATCTGCGGACGAGGCACGCCGCTCGTCTTGCTCAGGCGCGAGAACTCGAGGTTGAGAGTACGACAAATGAACGGCTTGAGAACTTGATCGAACACGCGACAGACAAGACGAAGAGGCAGAATGGTATTCTTTGGACCACGGGCGACGCATTGCCGGAGGATGGCATCGATGAGCTCTCGCGGTAGTTGATCCATGATGAAGCTATAGAGGCGGTCGTGGAGTTTGGAGGCGGGCGGACAGGAGAGAGAAGCAAGGGGTCAGCGACAGTCGCAGTGCATTGAGGGCCGGCTTATGATGGCGAGTGCATGTAGTGGCGATCGGTGGGTTCGGCGTTTGCGGGAGGTTGGAGGTTGATGAGTAACGTCGGATGATGCTGGGTTAGGACGGGACGTTGTTGGTAAAGCACCGCTGGCTACTTGGGTGCTGCGCTTGTGGAGTTGTTGGTGTGGGAAGCTGCTGGAGATCGTCCCGCCTCCAGATGCAGGGACCGCGCCTCACGAGCTCCACCCTCGCTGATCCCATTCATCTTCAAAGTCCTGGCATTTACTTTACTTCGGTTCTGGCTGCCATAAATTGTTGCCTGTAATCTTCCTAGGCGTGACGGTGCAGTTACTGGTCAGCTACGCGAAGTCATTCTGCTCTCAGCTTCAGCTGCTCCAACAAATACGATCGAATAAGAGCAGCAAACGTTGGCGCACGCAAAGGTGACAGAGAAACATAGTGCTTTGATCTCACTTGTATCAAACAAGGCACCTTTTAATGGCGCGAACGAATTACGGTCGGCTCGTCACGTTATATGAGTAGTCTGACCAGCCCTTCAGCATCAAGGCTCTCAGCGCTGTCGACGCAATCACCTACCCACCGAGTCATGCGGCAGGGGTCGAAGTCGGTCAAAGTCGCAACGAACGAGAATAGATGGAAAGTCCCCGGACGCGTATATAATAAATCAGCAAAAACGAATGCTACACTGCCTTGAGAGCAGGACAGGTTCACCGACACCCTTAGACATAAGACATACAGAAACAGAAAATACCTAATGAAGACCGAAAGTCAGATCGCTAGTTTGGAGACAACCCTCGTCGCCTAATGATACGAACCTCACAACTGTGTCGCCCCGCGAGGAGGACCTGGCAGAGCTAACAAAGAGCAATTTTATCTACGGCGCAGACCGAGAATTGGCAGATTAGCAGAGAGTACGGCTGCACTAACTTAGAATGTCGAACAATATAACGGTCAGACTGCGAAAGTTATTGGTTGGGCGGCAATACCGGCACGCAAGTCTGGCAGTCTTCGGAGTGTACAAGCCCCACGCAATTTCGAGCTTGCGTATGCCTTCAAAAGTGGCCGCGTGGCATATATTGTCCCAGTTGACGGACCACGGCTTAGACGCAGGTGGGCGTCAAACGCATTGGGGAAACTTCCAACGGTCAAGGAATGGCGCATCTCTCCGGCGCCGACTCGCCACTGTGGAGCGGAAGCGACATAGCGTAATAGGCACAGAGGCACAGGTAAGTAACACTAGTAGGTAGGTAAGTACTCTACGGATAATGCCAGTTTGGGCTGGGAATAGTTGCTTCTCCAAGCCCAAGATCAAGATACTACAGTAGCTGGGGTTTTGGTAAGCCCGCTACCCAAGCTCTTGAATGGCGGTTAATAAATAAGTGGTCTGTGAGGTTCGTTCGATCAACAACAGGCTAGGCCCGCTGCAACTGTTCCGACGTGACACTTCTCTCTTGCATGACTGGTCGCAATTCGGTACGTACCGACTTCACACATTCTAGTTCGGCCCAGGCCGGGCATCAGTTCCCGCCTGGGGCATGCTTTGGGAGACGTGATTGGTAGAAGCTGGCAGGAGCTTATCGTAGCATTTGGAACAGCAGATCCTGTGCACCATTTGACGGCTAGTACAGATTTCTTCGCCCAGATTCAGGAGGCTTTGGCAGCCCGAATGTCAATACTCATTCCAACCATCGCAGCCAGCTCCAAGTCCACGCACAGCCAAATCTCGCGATAGACATGATTGGTGCGAACAATTTGACTCAGGAAGGGAGGAGATATGGGCAGATTAGTTTGAGATTTTGAGACATAGGAAATGGGGTCGCGGTGGAGACAATCGTGCCGAATAACCTGGGCGCAGCTTGTCATTTATCTAATTTCTTTTCCCATGAGGCAGCTCTGTCGTGCCCGAATTTTCCTCTGCGTCTTATTGAGGAGCCTGGTACGGTTCGTCGTGTTACGGTGCTGACCAAGATCTCTGGTTGTGGTCTGACCTGCAAAGCTAAGCTCCGAGCCCATGATGCGGGATATCCGTCATGACGTGTATCGCACAGCATCGGACGGGAGTACTTGTCAGTGGTACTGTCTGCGCACCATGATGCATGAGGGATATGAGCGAGAGTATGGACGACCCAATATGGGCAAAAGGACCGGTCGTCTGATACACTGACTGGGTGTGCTGGATGACAGTCGACAAAATACCCTAGGCCTGCTTGCCTGCTAGATGAAAGATTAGCATCTTGGCGGGCCTGCTTGGGATGGGCGAAAT
>JADBHU010000221.1:0-28147 GCA_017140155.1 Fusarium devonianum | reverse complement strand
GGGGGGGATGGTTAGGGGCTACATTTGCTTGGGTGGCTATGCCGGCGTTTGCTATTTCATCATCTGCTGTGACGGATTTGCGGCAAGCTGCAGCTTATTGACAAGATAATGTCATTGACGGCTCACAGGCCGAGAATTGGAGGATGGATGACAGAACCATAACGATGGCTTCAACGATTCGCTATATACCCTGGTCTCCAAGAGATCTCCTAGGCAGAACGTTTAGGGTCTTTAATTTATTTATTGCATCGGTTTGCTTCCAAAGAGTGATCTTTTGTGAATGATTCCAAGTCTTGCTTGTCTAGATGAATGGCGATATATACCCCCCTCGTTCATGGCTATAACCAATATACACCAAATGTATTCTTACACAAAAGTACATTGTAACAGAAGTCCTGGCCGGTTGTTCACCAGACCTTGTACCAAGGCCTCTCTGCCGCCTTCTTCTCCGCCTCCAACTGCGCATGTGCCTGTCTCGCCTCTGCTATCTTCTTTGCCTGCTCCCTCCGGTTCTCCGTCACCACCTCGATATGTCGCTTCATTTGTCGGCGCTCTTCCCGGCGGAGATACTGGCACCATTCGTAGGACGCCATGCTGCCGATGACGAACACGCCAACGGCCCAGTTGGCAGCGCTCCCGGCTCTTCCTGTGTGCTTTATTAGACTCCGTCTCGGTAATTGGGGTTCCAAGATGGTCGACTCACCTCGCAGCACAAACCGTAGTCCTCCAACACCAGCGCCAGAGGCAATTCCTGTAATGAAGCCTTGCCGCGCACACGGCGTGTTCGCAATGTTGGAGAAGTCGTCCTTCTTGATCATGGACACAGCCTCTGTGATTGTGGGCCGTGAATTCGTCGATGTCGCTGTAGTTTCGCCGTTTGGTGTCGCTTCGTTTTGCTCAACCGGTTTGGACCAGACGTGCAGGGTCTTGTCGCCCGGCTTGGGCCGTTCATCCTCCTGATTTGAAGCCATTCCTGGCTACCTGTGTGGCGCAATGGGTATCATGAATGGCACAGCCAAAGAGTTCGAGGTCTCGAGACGCACATGGGTCGACCGATGACGCTCAAAAGCCCTGCAGCCCGTTTCTCGGTGGCCCGTGCGCCAGACGTTGCTCCGTTACGAAATCCATTAAACATTAGTGGGGCTTGGAGCGTGTCGCGCAGGCGCGTTTCGACGCGTCTCCCATCTTACCGAAATCAAATCTACCAATCTTGAGCGAGTCTTTTGGAACGCCCTGCCCTTCCACTTCCTTTGGTCATATCCACCAGTCTCGCCGCTTCCACGGACTGCATCGTTGACTTTTCAGCAATCGTTCACTTTTGACTGTCAACTTTCTCGTGCTATTTCGCCCTTTAATTTCTACTCAATCCTAATACCCCTTCCTCCCCTTCATGACGATTGCCGAGTGTCTCAAGACGTCCCCGGCTCGCTAGCTCAATCCCTCCTCCCCAGGGGAGCCTCTCCCCCCAGGATTCCCCAGATGCCCAACACAAGTCTTCGCCGCCCTCAAAAGGGCTTCCGCCGGGGAGGAAAGTCTGCCTATCATGGCGCCCGCACGCGAACATTCGCCGCCTCGTCCCGGGCAGAGGGCACTTCGGCAGACGAGAAGTGGGAGCGCTCCCGGCTAGCCCACAGCATCGACGAGAATATGGGCTTTGGGCGATACGAAAGCGGCAAGAAGAAGGAAGGCTGGCTGGTCAACATTCAACCCACATCGATCGAGGACGAACGGATACCAGGCGGCCGAGCAGCTGTCGATTGCTACTTCATCGAAGAAGACGGCTCGACTTTCAAAGCGACGGTCGAATTCGACCCCTACTTTCTGGTCGCTGTCAAGAAGGGCCACGAGTCCGAGGTCGAAGAATGGGTTAAGAGGGTTGCCGGAGGTGGCGTGGTCAAGTCGGTTCGAAGGGTTGAAAAGGATGATCTCAGCATG
This sequence comes from Fusarium devonianum, assembly GCA_017140155.1. Classification (NCBI taxonomy): domain Eukaryota; kingdom Fungi; phylum Ascomycota; class Sordariomycetes; order Hypocreales; family Nectriaceae; genus Fusarium; species Fusarium devonianum. The sequence continues at coordinate 26,212 of JADBHU010000221.1, read as the reverse complement.
CCAAACCATTTGATGGGTTACCGAAGGACTTTCCTGGAGCTGAGGTTCGCCAACGTCAACGATCTCATGGCGGCAAGGAAAGACATTATGCCCATTGCCGAAAAAAACAAGAAGAACTTGAACGCTATGGACGCTTATGCCGAAGTGGCAACGTGGGTTTCCTCTCAAAGTCTGCCACTTCACAAGGCTGACACATCACAGAGCTACAAACGGCGACATTGACCTTTTTGATGATTCACGAGATGACGACCGGCACATGAACAGCGCATTTGCCGACGCAAGCGACTTCATTGTCGATATACGAGAATACGATGTTCCATACCATGTACGAGTAATGATAGATTTGGGTGAGTTGCCTCTCGTCTTTCGTTTTCTCTCAGATCCTTCCACATGATGTTTGCATACCAAGTATTTGCTACTTCAGAGCCTGCTCACACAGGCCATGAGACCACTATTCACCTTTGCCCTGATTCTTTATTATTCCAAGCCTTTGCTCTTGTTGCCCGATGCTATTCAGTAAACAGCTATTGACTGGTGCTGCCAGATATACGAGCCGGAACATGGTATTTTGTTGAAGCCAAGCACGGCGTCACCAAGATTTACCCCAACGAAGAGAGGTCACTTCCGGCAGAGCCTGTGGTCATGGCATATGATATTGAGACTTCAAAACTACCTCTGAAGTTTCCAGATGCCGCTATCGATCAGATTATCATGATTTCCTACATGATCGACGGCCAGGGATTTCTAATCACCAATCGTCAAATCCTCTCAGAAGATATTGGCGATTTTGACTACACCCCTAAACCTGAGTATCCAGGCCCCTTTATGATTTTTAATGAACCTGATGAGAAGGCTCTCATCGAAAGATTTTTCCTCCACATCAAAGAAGCACGACCAACCGTCATCGCTACCTACAACGGCGATTTTTTCGATTGGCCCTTTGTCGAAGCCAGAGCTAGTATCAACGGAATCGACATGTATCAGGAGATTGGCTGGAAAAAGGACAACGAAGACCAGTACAAGTGCAATTATAGTGTGCATATGGACTGTTTTCACTGGGTCAATCGAGACTCATATCTTCCACAAGGCTCTCGTGGCTTGAAAGCTGTCACCGTCGCGAAGCTCGGATACGACCCTGACGAACTCGACCCGGAATTGATGACGCCCTACGCCAGTGAACGACCTCAGACTCTAGCAGAATACTCTGTATCAGATGCTGTCGCGACGTACTACCTGTACATGAAATATGTGCACCCTTTCATCTTCTCGCTCTGTACCATCTTGCCACTGAGCGGCGATGAAGTCTTGAGAAAGGGAACGGGCACTCTCTGCGAGATGCTGCTGATGGTACAGGCATACCAAAGAGAGATTGTGCTTCCAAACAAGTACATCACACCCAAGGAGGCATTTTGGGATGGTCACCTCCTTGACTCGGAAACCTACGTCGGTGGCCACGTCGAGAGTATCGAAGCAGGAGTGTTTCGGGCGGATATCCCTGTCGACTTTGCCGTCGACCCTGGTGCCATTGACGAACTTCTGGAAGACCTTGACTCAGCCTTGAGATTTGTCATTACTGTGGAGGAAAAGAAGTCGTTCGACGACGTGGAAAACTATGAGGAGGTGAAGGCTCAGATTATCGACAGACTCCTGAAACTGAAGGAGACACCAAATCGAAGCGAAAAGCCACTGATATATCATCTTGATGTCGCCTCGATGTATCCCAACATTATGACAACAAATCGACTACAACCCGATTCGATGATCAAGGAAGCAGACTGCGCTGCATGCGACTTCAATCGACCAGGAAAGACTTGTGACAGGAGGATGCCTTGGTCTTGGAGAGGTGAATACATCCCCGCCAAGCGAGACGAGTACAACATGATTCGTCATGCGCTTGAAAACGAGAAGTTTCCTGGCAAGTTCCCCAGCTCCCCGATGCGACCATTCCAGGAACTGAGCGCGGACGAGCAAGCGACACTTGTGAGAAAGCGTCTACAGCTCTACTCCCAGAAGGTCTATCATAAAATCCATGACTCTACGACGATTGTGCGAGAGGCAATCATCTGCCAGCGAGAAAATCCATTCTATATCAACACTGTGCGAGACTTTCGTGACCGTCGATATGATTACAAGGGCAAGGCCAAGGTCTGGAAGGGGAAGACGTCGTCTTTGCAGTCTGCTGGTGCTACCCAGAGCGAAGTCGATGCCGCCAAGAAGATGATCATTCTCTACGACTCGCTGCAACTTGCTCACAAGGTCATTCTAAATTCCTTCTATGGATATGTCATGCGAAAGGGCTCGCGTTGGTACTCTCTCGAGATGGCCGGAGTGACTTGTTTGACCGGCGCCCACATCATTCAAATGGCTCGGTCCCTCGTTGAACGACTGGGCCGTCCTCTTGAGCTTGATACCGACGGTATCTGGTGTATGCTTCCCGCCACTTTCCCCGAGAACTTCTCATTCAAACTCAAGAACGGCAAAAAGCTCAACATTTCGTATCCTTGCGTCATGCTCAACCATCACGTTCACGCCCAGTTCACCAATCACCAGTACCAAACCCTCGTGGACAAGAAGACTCACAAATACGAGACTCATAGCGACAACTCCATCTTTTTCGAAGTTGACGGTCCCTACAAGGCCATGGTTCTGCCAACATCAAAGGAAGAGGACAAGAACTTGAAGAAGAGATATGCTGTTTTCAATGATGATGGCAGTCTTGCTGAGCTAAAGGGTTTCGAGGTGAAGCGTCGTGGTGAGCTGAAGCTTATCAAGATCTTTCAACAGCAAATTTTCAAGTTTTTCCTGGAAGGGGACAGCCTGGCCGAATGCTACGGGGCGGTAGCCAAGGTTGCAAATCGATGGTTGGATGTTCTGCACAGTAAGGGCACTACATTGGCCGATGAGGAGCTGATGGAGCTCATCTCTGAGAACCGAAGTATGTCCAAAACTCTAGAGGAATATGGGAGCCAAAAGTCGACCAGTATCACCACTGCCCGGCGTTTAGCAGACTTCTTGGGCGAGCAGATGGTCAAGGACAAGGGACTAAACTGCAAGTTCATTATCTGTGCCCGGCCAAAGAATGCGCCTGTAACAGAAAGAGCTATTCCCGTCGCAATCTTTTCTGCGGAAGAGTCCGTCAAGCGAGCATATCTCAAGAAATGGCTGAAGGAAGAGCCTGCCGACACCGATCCTCGGGCACTACTCGACTGGGACTACTATCTTGATCGATTAGGCTCAGTCATACAAAAGCTGATCACGATTCCTGCTGCTCTGCAAAAAGTCCGCAACCCGGTTCCTCGAGTGCCGCATCCCGATTGGTTGCAGAGGAGAATCAATATCAAGGATGACAAGATGAAGCAGAAGAAGCTCACCGACCTCTTCAAGAAGGGCCCCCTTGAAGACATAACTAACATCAACAGCTCTCGAGTGGACGACTTGGAAGATTTCGGTAGCAAGCTGCTGAAGCCGAAGTCAGTTAGCTCGGCTGTTGCGGCATCTCAAATTGCAGGCAATTCGCAAAAGCGCAAGTCCCCGGAACCTGTAGAGAACCCTGACCCGATGGCTGCGCTCCCCAAGGTCATGCCGAGCCCATCTGAGAACTATGAAGAGTTCCTCGTGTATCAGAAGCAGAAGTGGAAATTGCAGAAACAGGCTCGCCTTCGGCGACGGCAACTATTTGGTGACAGGAGAGGGCATTCCGGGAACAACATTCAGCAGACATTCATGAAACAGGCGCATGTCACCTACATGAATACGTGGCAGGTGTTGCACCTCAAGGCAACCAACACACCTGGCATTGTCACGGCACATGTCCTGATCGATGCCAAGATACACACGCTCAATGTCAACGTCCCTCGCCAGGTCTTCCTCAACCTCAAGAGCGAAGACCTGCCTGATGTTGAGGTAGAGGGCTGCGAGGTCGAGCAAGTAAACTACACTCTTCCCAATGGCCACCCATCCAAACATCTCTTCAAGTTGACCGTACCAGAAGACGTCTACTTCAATGAGAGTGAACAGTTCTCGCTGTTGTTCAATCACCCAAGTGTGGAGGGAGTCTATGAGAAGCAGGTTCCTCTGAACGTTCGGGCCGTATTGCGTCTCGGAAATCAGTGTACCATCGACGAGACGCAGCATGCTGTACTTGGCAAAGGGCTTGAACAAGGCTTTGACCTTGCCGGCCTGAAGCGTCCACTCAAGCCACGGACCTATCTTGACACATCTCCCTTGGCTTACATCTACATCTCACACATCACGGCCGGCGAGCGCCAAATTTTCGGCATCTTCTCCACTACTAGCGACCAGGCGCATGTGGTTATCCTACAAAAGAACAAAGATTCTGGCCAGGAACTTCCAAACATGACCAGGATGTATGCCGAGATGCTTGCTAGGCGACACGAGGAAGCGGCCGGCACGAATTGGCAGGATTGCTTCACGTACCAGGAGAGACTGCAGATCAAGATTACACAAGTCACGACGCGGCGGAAGGCTCAGCTAGAAATTGGCGATGCTGTCAAGAAGATGCGTAAGGACGAGCCGCGGCCGCAGATGATGGTAATACAATCATCGCAGCGTAAGCTGCTCATCCACGACATCCCCGTTCTCGGAGAGTTCCCCGTTCTCCCACTTAAGTACGATGCCGCGGATAGCTCGTTACCACCATTGGGTTGGCAATCTGTGATCGCCAAACGCCTTGTAGGCCATTATCTTGGCCTTGGATCATGGATTTTGCATCTCACCGCCCTGGCGCGCTACGGCGACGTTCCGTTGTGCAATTTAGAACGCGATGATCCTCGATTCCTGATTGACATCGCCTATGCTCGACGTCTACAAGCCAACGGCGTTGTTCTCTGGTGGTCTGCCGGCTCGCGTCCAGATCATGCCGGTTATGAAAAGGATGATCTTTTGGGACCCCTCGACACGGTAAAGATGCCAAGCGTCAATAACCCTGGAACCTTCTCGTCCGTGTGTATCGACATCGACGTCCGCAACTTGGCGATCAACACCATCCTTACATCATCTCTCATCAACGAATTGGAGGGTGCTGACTCGGTCTCCTTCAACCCTGCTGGGGACGATTCGGAGACGCTTGCTTCAGAGAACGCGTTCTCCAATGCCGGCGTTCTCGTCCTTCGTGAGATGGTCAAGGCCTGGTGGGCTGAAGCTTGCCGTGGCAGTACCATGGCTGATGTTCTGGTGCAGCACCTGGTCCGCTGGGTTGAAAGCCCTGACTCGTTCATGTACGATCGTGCTCTGCACTACTATGTGCAGATGATGTCTCGCAAGGCCTTTCAGCAGCTTATGGCTGACTTCCGCCGTGTGGGCTCTCAGGTTGTGTTCGCCAACGCCAACCGCCTCATCCTTCAAACAACCAAAGCTGAGGTCGGCAATGCATACGCTTACAGCCAGTACATCATCAAGTCGATCAAGAGCAAACCACTCTTCCACTTCATCGATCTTGAGATCAAGGAATACTGGGACTACCTGGTCTGGTATGATGAGTTTAATTACGGAGGAAAGGCATGCCAAGAGGTCATCGAAGCCGACGAGCAGAACCTTGAGACTGTGATGCACTGGCAGATTGCTACATTTCTCCCTGTGCGCCTACAGTCAACCTTCCAAGATTGGGTCATTGAGTTCATTCAACTTATGCATCGACTCAAGCGGCCACAGATCGGGGAGCCAGATGCAACGCCACGCCTCACGCAACTTCCAAGTAAGGATTTGGAGAATCATGAGGGCCAAATCATCTCAGGCAAGGCGTTTGAGAAGCCACTGAAGAAAGACATTGTTGGTCTTATCAACAAGCAGAAGCGAGAGCTGCTGCACCCCGAGCTTGCGGAGGACTACACGTTCCCTAGCCTCCCCGGCTCGCACCTCACTCCACGGAACCCGATTCTCGAGCTCGTCAAGTCTCTCATGCAGGTCCTCTCACTTGACAAAAATATCACTCTCGAGGCCCGTTTACTTCGCAAGGAGCTATTGGCATTGTTTGAGATTCGCGAGTTTTCAAAGGACGGAACCTTTGCAAATCCATCTGAGAGCCTTAAGCTCCCGCAGGTGTCCTGCGACAGCTGTACCATGGCTCGAGATTTCGACCTGTGCCGCGATGAAGACTTGTTCGGAGAGGGGGCCGCGTGGCGATGCAGCTTTTGTGGTGCAGAGTTTGACCGCGTGGCCATCGAAGAGCGGCTGCTGGGCATAGTCGAGAGCTGGGTTGTCGAGTGGACAACCCAAGACTTGAAGTGTGTGCGTTGCGGTGCGCTGAGGCTGAACGACTTTATGGAGCACTGCACTTGCAGTGGAGAGTGGAAAGAAGTTGTATCGAGGCAGGATGTGACCAAGCGACTGGGAGTTATGCGGAGAGTGGCCAAGTTTTATGGACTGAGAATGCTTGGTGACGTGGTGGAGGACTTATATCAGGGCCTGTAGATGGAAGCTTGAGGGGATAATGCATGGCTTTGGAGTTATGGGCGAGCTGGCACCAAGAGAGGTACAGGTACGGATTATGATCATTTTAAAGGCTATATACACATGCAATGGATCCAACATTTCTTGACATGGCACATTCCTGGCGATGGTGATGTTTTCAAGCAGGCCCTTAGACCAAAGCTATGGTTTCGAGCCCTTTTGATTCCCAGCTCGAGATTTTCTCGAGGAAGCAGTCCCCGATAAGTTGGAAGGAAAGGCAGTCCAGATATCGTGGGTTCGTGTCCCGACGTAACAGATAGGGGCATAACCCACCGCTAATTATCGATATCCGATCGCCTTCCCGAGTCTGCGGCGGGCCCAATGCGAGGTTCCCATCCCTGGTCATCAGGATGCAATTGCCTGGTGCTGTCTGTAGGGCGGCACGATGCATTTGAACAATCTTGGGATCCTGCCAGGCATCGTCTGCAGTAGGTATAGGCCTGGATTTTGCTCGACTTGTGCATTGCTCACAGGGATACTGGCTTGAGAAGCACTCTGAGCACTCGCTCCTCAGCTCAAGGACGAACTTTTCGAGATAATCTTGTTGCCAGGTTTCCTCCTCTTCAAGTGGCTTGTCGGAAGACGAATACTTGTAGATCAGGAGACGCACCAGGATGGCCAGGTCGGGCCCATCATAGCTTTCTAACCGACGGGCGTCGCCGTGCTTCTGGAGGAGCGCGCCGAAGCAGAGCACGCGTCCCATGGATTCTAGGCGGTTGTGGAACAGTTCGGTCTTCCAGTCGTCGGGGAAGACTCTTTGGCGAGCTACTTCGAGGCCTTTGATTACGTCGAAGAGGTTGGACAGATCCGGGGCAATGGGTTCGGAAACATGCTCGACCGTCGAGCAGAACTGAGATGACACCTTGAGGCAGTTCTCGATCTTTGTGCAGTCTCGGACTTGGCGTTGGTGGTGCTCGTATCGGATTCGGCGAGCCTCGGATTTAGCCCAGTCGAGGAAGAAATGGGTGCAGGAGATGGTTGCATCATGGCCAGACTGGCTTCCTAGTTCAATTAGCTTGTTATGCTGATGCATTGATCCTCTAAGCTTTCTCTTCCACAAGGTCCCCTGATCCTTGACAAGGCCATGATAGTACTGAGAAGGGGCCATAGCCGTCGTGGAGTCTCCTTTCTGGATTGTAAAGTTGACGTCCGAGGCATTGTGACATAGTCGGATCTTCCAAGCGACACTCTCCAGGTCCGGGCTTGTGAAGCCATCTGCCCAGTTTGGAACCCAAGATGGGAGGTTGTCTCTCGCCTTGGCAACAAGATCCGCAGATGTCACCCAGAACAGCCCTGTTTCATGCATGATACGGACAGCCACCCAGGAGAATAGGTGTGCGACCGTCATGGCGTAGTCCGTCTGAATTGCGTCATCCGGCTTAAAGTCGAGCTTCTTGAGCAACTGACACAATGCATAGATCTTGTCTCTGGGCTCTGAAGAATGCCGGTGTCGAAACGTCTGTAGATTTTCGGGTCTCGAGCTGTGAAAGAGCGGCGTGTATCTCCTCCCAAGCATTTTCATCGTCATGGGAAAACTGGAAGACTTTCGAAGTGCCCAGTTGGTCCAGGCAAGCCTCGTAGTTGAGATTGTCTCTATCAAACGAATGCCCAACATAGGCATGAACATGAGCTGCCCAGCCAAAGATGTGACTCATCAAGCTGACCTGTGCACTCTTGTCGACAACGTCGTCCTGGTCGATGCATAGCGCATCGGCCCAGAGCGTGACCGGGTCATGTTCTGAGCGGAGAGATCGTAACGCGAGGTCGAGGTTGATGGTGACGGCCCTGGGGATTCCGTTCAGAGTAACCTCCTTGGAAACTCGACGGCTTCCCCAAGTGTAGGAAAGTGCAACGTATTGGGAACTTTGGTCCGCTTCGAACAGCTCTGCTCGGAGAGGCTCGTCCCAATTTCCGGGTCGGAGTTTGATTAGGCGGAAGCGCCCTTCAGGAAGCCTGGAATACAAGCGAGGAGCCATGGAAAGGTCTAGCAGAGAAATATCAAGGGCGGAACTAGAAGCGCTCATATGTTAATTACTCTTGGGGTGTCTTATCGATCCATAGTCAACCGATAAAGACAAAAGAAACAAGCAGCGAACTTCGTAGAGCCTCTTCAGCCCTACAGTTGAGACGGATGATGAAGCGGGTGCCGCCGTTGATGAGCAGTTATGGAGTCTCAAATAAGCCTAGCCGTGGCATTCTGCGGTCAGCACTCAAAGCAGCAATTCGATAAGTTGAGGCTTTGATTGGTTCGCAGGGGCTGGATGAGAAGAAAAAAACGCCAGGCCTAGGCAGATTCTGCTGTAGCGATGAGCCTGGCGATTGAGCCCGGTTGGGGGGTAGAATGGTTCGCCCAAGCTGGAGGCCGCTGAGCCGCAAGGCAGCCAGTGAGATCCCCCCCCTCCTCCCCTGTGGCCTGCAGTGAGCATTTTGTCACAAGACGCCCCGAGTTCCTCAGGCTCTGGTTCTCCAATCTCTTTCTTCTTTCTTGTGCCTCGAGAAGTCACAATCTCTTTGTTAGCCTTCCCTCCCATTGCCTATCCGCAATGGAATGCCAGCTCAAGCGCCGTAGGGCGGGCCCGGGCCGCGGCCCCACCAGCCGGGATCGGTCCGTCCCGGGCATATCAACGCCCCCGAGTACGCCGGTAACAAAGGCCATACCAGTTCCAGGGATGGCTTATACATCTAATTACGATGTCCTTATCGATTTTCCTGGCCAGATGTTTGCCACCGATCTCGACCTCTGCTTCAACGGCTACCGAAGCGCCTCTCCCGTCAACCTGGACCCGAGCTTCTTGGACTGGGCCTCTTCCGGGCGGTCAATGAGCACAGTCAGTTGCGATACTCAGTCCTCGTCATCGGCCGGCTCTCTGCTTTCATCCGTCCAGACCGAGAGAAGCGAACCTTTGACCGTCCGAAGTGGCCATTCGAGAGGACCAAGTCCATTGAGTAGAGCCGGCAAGGACGAGTTGACACATCACTTCATCTGCCTGGGGCCTCAGTGCCAGCAAGCTTTCTCGTCAGACCATGACCTGCAGGCTCACGTCAAGGCTTCTCACACTCATTCCTGCAGCTGGGCCGGATGCGACCAACCAGGCTTCATCTCGCGCGAGGCACTGATTCGACACGTCCACATTGAGCACCTCCTCATTTGCCCAGTCTCTGATTGCACTGAGTCGCCGTTCCAGAGCAGACGTCTTCTTCAGTTGCATATAGCCGTGGCCCATTCCAAGACTGGGAAGGATGGCGCGAGAGAATGGCAGCTCGACCCCAGAGTCGGCCGCTCCAAGGCCCTAAACATGATTCCCACGGAAGAACCACGCAGTGCTCTGCCCAAACACCCTCATCTCGGCAAGAGAAAAGCAAGAGACTTTGAGCAGCGAGAATCCGACGCCGTCACCAAATCGAAGCAGAGATGCAGTGACCAGCTGCGCATGGTCGTTGAGAAGAGGGCCAAGAAGAATACCGGTAAGTCGGCTGCGTCTTATTTGCCTTGTTCGATAAAGCAGCCCCAGACTGACTCGGTAAAAGGCACCTCATGCAGCGCAAGCAGTCCAACCGACCTCGTCCGAGGCAGGGCATCTCGACTCATCGAAACGGCCAGTTTTCCACTTGTATTCGAGCATGCCATCCTCCCCTTTCTTGCGGAATATCTCCCCTGCTGGGTCGGGCCCCGTCACGTCATCAGCGTAACTCGGGGCAAAACACCACATATGAAGCGGATCTGCATCATGACTCCCCAGGCCGTCTCGCGCGCTCGCAAGGTTTTGATCGCCAGCCACATCCAGGATCTCGTCCCTGGCAATTTCTCCAATCTCATCACCTTCGTCTTTGTTCGGGGCGAGGTTGATCGCGCAGTTGCTTGGGCTAGAGGCCTTAGCAAAGACCACATGGACGACATCTGCACTTCCAGAAACCCTTATTTCTACCGCGATCCTCGCATGGGCGATAGCATAGGCATCAAGGGCAACGGCTCCTTGGAAGACAGCACTGCTACTCTGGGTCCCTGCGTCACTGTGGGAGGCGGGAGCTATTGGCTTGGAAATTTCCACCCCTTTGTGGATGCGTACCAGCACCTTGCTCAAGTTGAGGTCGAGCATCCGTCCTTCCAAGACCGCAAGCGATGCGTGTCTGATAATCACGATGCCATGGCCCACGGGGTAGAGTTCAGACTCGGCAGTCTCGAGGTAACCTCTGGGCTCAACCTGAAGACAACCCGGATCTCGCACGAGCCGTACTGGGAAGAGTGTGATAAAGACAATCCGCTGATCGTGACTGACTGGGCACTCATCTCTGCCCGTTCCTCCAAGGCCAACATGCTCCGTCGCTTCCCTTCAGAGACCCAGCCGCTGCTCCGAGAACCCATCGTCACGTCGACGGCTTCCATCGTACCAGGCGCCAGCGTCTTGTCCAGCGGCCGCACATCTGGGTATCAGCGAGGTCAGATCTGCGAGATCCCAGCGTACGTTTCGGGCGGCGAGAATGGCACCCAGAAGGCGACCAGGGAGTGGTTCATCGAGGAGCCGTGGCCTCAGGAGAACGAAGACGAGTGGATTCGTGGAGGCATCGGCGTCAGCGGCGATAGCGGCGCTGCAGTCATCGAGTCCAGCTCCCATGGCCTCATCGGCCAAGTCTGGGGTCGAAATTCTTACTGGGGCACAGGGCAGAGGGTGGCCTACTTTACGCCCATCGCAGACATCTTTGACGATATCCAGGAGAAGTGTGGGCAGCAGACTCGGCCCCAGCTGCCCCAGTATCGCGACGAGGCGGACTGCTTCCCCTTGCATCCCTCGTGTCGGCAGTGCTACGACCTACGCACCTATCTCGACAGCCGCAGGAGTTCACGCATGTCACTGCAGAGCATGATCATGGGCACGGGTGACGCCGACCAGGACCTCACCTCTATTGAGGCTGTCTCAGAGCTAGCTACGCCGATGGACTACCACCGGTTCCCGGGGGTCGAGATGGCTGGTTCCTCCTTCAACGATATCGTCTCGCCCACGCAGATGCCGGCCTATTCTCCTGGAACGCCCTTTACGACAGATGTCAAGAGCCCCTATGCACCTACGCTGGACATGGACGACCTGTACGAGCCTGGGTTCAGGAAGAGGGGGCCATCTGCTCTCGGTTGTGACCCGGATCAGCAGAGACGGAAAAGACAGAGAGCTATTGGGTAGGTTCAGCCCGCAAAACCCCCCCGTGCCATCTTCCTTGCCCGAGCATCGCGACGGTTGTGATTCGCCCGAGAACCCTTGTTGGCTTCTTTGTTCTTTCTGGCCGATTCGGTTTCCTTCTCGCCCGTCGGTCCCGCCACATTTCCTCCTCTTCCGCGACCGCGGCCTCGTCCCGGTCCACGGCCGCCTCTGCCACCTCGTCCACCATCGGTCTCGCTCTCCTCTGCTCCCGAGCCCGCTGGGGTACCTCTCCACGAGGTGCGCTCCAGCTGCGCTTGCTGGCCACTAAAGGCGTATTTTGCCTCTAATCGCCGCTTTTGATGGGGGCTCCTCGCCAGCATGACTGCCCATCCCTCGATGGACTCGTCAGTCATGCCGGTTTCCTCTCTTAGCTTGGCTCGCGGGGTTCCTCTTCGGGTGGCCGCATCACGGTCAAATGCCTTGGCGTCCATTAGGTACGCCCGATATAGAGCTTCTTCGTTCCTGTCATTGGCGCCATCCGCTTCTTGATTCGATGCATCAACAGTCCCGCCCACATCTGCGGCATCGTAGGTATCGTCGCGTTCATCATCGTCGGAATCAAATGCCGCGAGAGCTGAGAGGATAGCGGACTTGTTGGGAGCGTTTGTCTTGTCCTTGAGCATTTCATCAGCGCTCTTCCCAGGCTTCTTGCCGAACGAAACTTTGGAGACATCCATAGCGAGCCGATCAAAATCGTCGTCGTCAAAGACATTGTGCCGTGTTGGAACCAGAGGTGGGGTTGGGCGTGGAGCAAGATCCGTATGCCTTTGTTCGGGATGTGATGACCTATGGATGTTAATCATGAGAGAAAGGGGGGAAGCTGCAGGATGCTGAGGAACATACAAGGGTTCGCTGCGGTCTGCAGTGGCCAAGTGAGGCGGTAGAGTCTCGCTCAGCAGGTTCGCAACAACTTGTTCCACATCCTCTGCGTACTCATCCAGACACCTGGATACAAAACCTGCCCCTAGGTCGGGGAACAGGTCTTGGATCTGAGTGATCTGGCTCATTCGATGAACATGCATGTCCACGTCCGCTTCGTGCTGTATCTCCTTGCCCTTGCCCTTGCCCTTGTCAACCTTTCGTCGTATTAGACGCTTCGGGCGCAGCATAGCGCCCTTCCTGTAGCCTTCTAGAGCCGTAATCCGCTTTTTTAGGTTGTCTGTAGCAGCCCCAGAATCCTCTGCCCTCCACAGTAGAATCTTGAGGAGAGGGGTGCTTGTGACAAGCTCTGGCACAAGCGAATCATTGGCGTTCAGGGGACCTGCCTTGTGGGCGTCGGCCGCCTCCTTCAGCGCATACAGCTGATCGTTCAACATGGACCACTTGGCCGGTTCTGCGTCTATCAAGCCGATGAGACAAAGGTAGGTCGTTGTCACGATCACTTTTCGCAGAGGCGGGTTCATTACGCGGAAGCACACAACTAGTCCATCGAGAAAGTCGGCGCCTGCGAGAAATAAAGTGCAGGTATCTGGCGAGGCGTGCAGCAGATAGTTCAGGCGCGTCAGACGGGCCTCGACCATCTTCAAATCCCCCTTGATGCCTGCATCCAGTTGCAAGATAAGTTGCTTCTTGAGGGCGGAGAGTGATGATTCGAGTGAGTTGGCATGTTGTTGAAAGAGCTGCGCAAACAGAGAAGCTGTCGCTTTCCGAGGAAAGATCCTTGCAACGTCTGCCAAGAACGTGTAGTCCAGGAGCTGTGGTGGAGGAGAGACGGTAAGAACACGAGATGTGAGCTGGAAAACTGTCCTCGGAAGCGTCGTCGAATGAGATGCCAAGACGATGAAGCCTGCCTGGGCCGTCTCCTCTGCAAAGGTGGCTACAAAGGTCGCAATAGAGTCGTCGTGCGCCAGGGCTGCTTTGAGCTGCTTATCTGTCAGGGCGAGAAGGGCTCGGGAAAGTGATGTCCATGCTTCGAGCAAAGAGTCCCATTCGCTGGGCGAGAGGTGTTCCCGCCATGACGACCTGGGAAAGGGCGCGAGAGGTGGGATAGAGGCCATAATGGAGTGTGTATCCCAAGGTTGTGCGTTTTGTGAGAAGTCGTATGCGTGAAAGGTGATTTAAGTGAATGAAAGGGGGATATACTGGGTTCCGAGAATGAGCGCTCCTAGATGGATTTCCGGCTCTTATAAGTCGTCACAATATGCCCTTCCTAGCATTTCGTAACTGAATATGACTAGGATGTTGTTTGCATCGCCGGATGAATCATCAGAAAGTGGATGCTGACTTTCCAGGTTGAAGCGAAGGAGTTACCTAGACGCAGTACCTTGGAGCTTACAGCAGGGGATTCGGCCAATCACGCTCCTCCAATCAGCGCGCCTTTCCACTTTAATCTTAGCACCCCTCCAATTAGTATCAGCCCTCTATGGGCATTTCAACCTTCAACTTCATCTACATACATTCTACTGGAACCTATCACCATGAGGCGATTTTTAAGTTGAATTTTTTCCATATAAGACTATCATGACATCTCAACCTTCTATATTCTCATAGTCATCAGCTTCTAATTTTGAAGCTGGAAAATCCTACATATCCTACGTCATCCACAAACATCATCCTCAACGCCAGTGAATGCACAGAGCCCAAGTAAACTCTCAAAAGATGCAACGCCCGCCAACTCGCATTTGCCTCCTTGCCCAACATGCTTGTGGCATAAGCCACGAGAAATAGCTTTTCCCTTCAAAAATCCCATACCGTACATTCTCGTGGCGGCGGTAATTCCGGCATCAAGCCGCCTTCAAAGATGCCTGTTTGCGCGAATGCCACCCACTGGGCCTTGGACTTATCGTCGTACTGCTCTGCGGGTATTTCTGTGTCCTGTGAATACCCAGGTGGGCCATCGGGGAACCAAATCCGTCGCCACGTCCCGTCAAACTCTCGGACACCCGGCTTGTCGTCCTTGTACGTAACCGGTTTGCCCTTGAACATCGAGAGTCGACCATCCATGCCCTTTGAGCTATAGCTCTCGATTGGCGGGTGCTGCTTACTGCTGTTGGGTGGGTATGGATTGCCAGAGGGTACCGCAGGCGTCTGTGTCAGGCTAGCGGAGAAGGAACTCGCTCCTGCTGAGGCCGCTGCGTTCGAGGGCTGGCCGAAAGGATTGGGAGTGGAGGGTTGTCCAAATGAGCCACCGGCTTGCTGCTGGTTGTTCTGCGATGCAAAGCCGTTCGGCTGCTGTGACTGCTGTCCAAAAGGGTTGCTTGCATTTTGACTTGGTGCTTGGCTGGCAGATGCAAAAGGATTCGGTGCTGCCGGCGGCGCATTTTGCTGCTGACCAAAAGGCGAAGCTCCCTGTGAGGGCTGTCCAAAGGGACTCGGGCCGGCGTTGTTGGCCAAATTGCTGTTTCCAGACGCAAATGGGCTTGCACTTGCGTTGTTCGCGGGACCGGTTCTGGGCGCGCCGAAGGGATTTGATGCGGGAGGATTGTTGTTCGCTACAGATGCAAAGGGGCCAGGGGCATTACTTGCACTTGCTTGGGCAGCAAAAGGGCTCGTCGTCTGACCAAGCTGGCTAGCTTGACCGAAAGCACTGGTTTGCGCCCCTGGCTGTGACGGCTGCCCGAAGGCTGGAGTTCCAAAGGGGCTAGGCTTTGCGCCGAGAGCTGATGGTTGACCAAAGGCCGAAGCAGGTTGCGAAGGCTGGCCGAAAGCTGAAGGGGTCTGGGATGGCTGCGAGGGCTGGCCAAAAGGCGATGCCCCTTGCGCCGGCTGCGATGGTTGACCGAAAGCCGATGCTCCTTGTTGTGTCGGCTGCGACGGTTGACCAAAAGCTGATGCTCCCTGTTGTGCCGGTTGTGGCGGTTGACCAAAAGCCGAAGCTCCCTGTTGTGCCGGCTGCGACGGTTGACCAAAGCTCGACTGTGGTTGTGAGGGTTGCCCGAATGCCGGTGTACCAAACGGATTGGCCGGCGCGCCGAGGGCTGAAGGTTGGCCGAAAGCACTTGCACCAGCCGTAGAGCTACCTCCAAAGGGTGAGGAGGCATTGTTAGACCCAAACGCATTCGGTTGAGCTGCAGAATCGACAACTGTCGTCTTGGGCCGTTTTCCGACGAGAAATTCTCCAAAGGGAGCTCCCTGTGTCCCTTCCCTGCAGATATCTAGTCGGTTGGGGTGCTTGTTCTCGGCGCTGACAATGAAGTCGATAGCATCTCTGGTGTTTCGGAGAGCGTTTTGCATCTGCTGCTGCGCGTTCGTGTACAGCTCTTGTGCTTCGCTCAACTGCGTGGATTAGCTTCTGCTGCGGCTCTAACAGTGAAGAGTATTGTACTCACAGCTTGCTGCTCGTTGCCCGCGGCCTTGCCCGTCATGAAGTGCAGCCGCAGCTCCTCAAAGCTCTGTTCTCTGGGGTAGCCGCCAAAGAGCTGTTCGGGAGCATCGCGCCCCGGGGCATACGCCGAGAGGATCCATTGCGGTATCTCGTTTGTCAGATCTCGCTCGATAGCTTCGGCGGTGATGCTGTATTTGTCTGCGACCTCGTTAACGCTTGATCCTGCTTGTCGGGTCATCGCGAGAGGCGTACCGGCCCGGTTCTGGCTGCCTCCAACTCCAGCACTTCCTCCTCCTCCCAGAGCTCCAAAGCGGTTCGACGATTGATTTCGGTTGTTGTTGCTGGGATGCTCGAAGCGGCAACTGTCTGCAGCAGGTTAGCATCTCAATTTGGAAGCATGCTTGCAGCATCTTGGTAATCCAATACGTACTGCCGAACTTGCAGTTGCCCTGCTGGAAGAATTTACACACTGCCATCTTGAACGGGTCGATGCGCAGGGTCCTCTGGGCTGTGGCGATATGTTTGAGTGTCGCCGATATTCAGACTACCTCATGGCGGATACGCGCTCCGACTCCGAGGCAAGATTGTCTGTTGGGGAGGTTGTTCAGAATCTGGAGAGAACAATGAAAGCAAGCCCAGAGCTCTTCAGCCTTCCCCAGCCTCGTTGGGTTCGCTCGGGTTACGGACTTTTTCGCACGCTCACTGACGCGACAACTTTTAGCGGGGCGCCCAACGTTGAACTGTAGCGCTAAAAAAGCCGCTGGAACAGTGCGTCCAAACCGCTGGTCGGCTTTCACATCGTGTATTCCGCTCTCCTATCATTTCTCCCAGCATCCATGTTTTGTCCCTAACAGCATAGTTGGAGCTCCGAAGCAGTTCAATCCTCCTAATTAGGGCATCTACGCAATGGATAACCTGGTATTACTGCTGAGCTATGCCCCTGATCTTGATCGACAGTGGGAAACACTCATTTTACACCACAAGGACAAGTCTAGTATGTTCCTGATTTGCTGGCTTAAGTGCTGGGGAGTCTCATCAATGGCGATGGCTTTCCTTCCAGCCTCACATTGCATTGGCCATCCAAGTCTTATTGCTCTTTGATATATCAGTTTATTCAGATATTTACTTTCAAGTCATTTTCAGTTTAGTCATTCAAGTGCTCCCATGAGACGCCAATGCCCATCCATTGTCATTCGGTCCATTCATGCCGTTTCTGTCCGTCTCCAGAGGCCACCCACATTTTTGTTATATCTCGATATACACCTGTCACTCTCCCTCATTGACGCTCAAACGCCAGCTACGACGACATATGCTCAGCTTTCCGGAACTCAATCATGGGGCCTTCCTTGGCGCTGGTGAAGGTATCGACAAGCTGCATCTCCGTTGTCCGGTGTCGCCCCCATTCATTCTTAGGGTTGCCCTCGGCAGGGTCCGTAATGCCGATGGCCTTGCGCATATCGTACATGTACATGGTACGAGCAAGGGTGTTGGTCATCTCAACATAGGCCAGTCCCTTGCCGATGCAGCCTCGGGGACCGACGCTGAACGGGCAGAACGCGCTCGAGGCCAGTGCCACTTCGTCCTCGGTCGTCTTCTCGCCGGTCAGGGGGTTCATGGAGCCCACGAGCCATCGCTCGGGCACGTATTCGTATGGTGAGGGGTAGTATGACTCGTTGTGGTGGATGGTGTAGTGCGACACGCCGACGACGGTGCCCTCGGGGATGGCGCGGTCCTCGACCGTGATGCCGCCTGAGAGGACTTCACGGGGGAGAATGCCGCCGACGGATGGGGACAGACGCATGGCTTCGTCGATGCAGGCGCGGAGGTAGGTGCAGGACGCCAGTGAAGCACCTTGGCAGATCTCCTCGACATCGTTGAACTTGCCTCGGATCTCCTCGGTCACTCTCTGGAGAGCGCGGGGGCAGCGGACAAGGTAGAAGAGCGTGGCGGCCATGGCAGTGGAGGTGGTGTCAGATCCAGCAATGATGCTATTCGGAGTGTCAGTCTATGGCCCTTGCAGCTCTCGCACGGCTACTCACAGCAAGTTGGATTCTCCCCAAAGTTCAGGGGTGCTGAAGCCCTGGCCAGTCTCGGGATCGCGGGCCTTGAGAAGGTAGTAGAAGAAATCGCGGCGGTCCGTCTCCTCGCCGAGCTTGGTGCGCTCGGTCAGTTGGCCCTTGCTGTAGGCCATGTAGCGAGCACGGCCAGCCGCAAGTCCGGGGAAGAGGACCTTGTCAAGCTTGAGCTTGTCGACGATAGGCATGGTTCCGCACTGGACAAGTCAGCTTCTGAGCTCTATTCAAGAGCAATGTGTTTACTTACAAGCAGGTGGCGTGTTGTTGCAGCTTCAACAAGGTTCAGGGCGAAGCGGTTGGTCTCGCTCTCAAGCATATGGAAGGCCTTGCCGAAGCACAGGTCGCCCAGGATATCCATGGCAAGATAGTTGCACCAGTCGCTCATCTTGCGGGGCTTGGACCATCCCTTGGACTCAACGGAGCCATCCGAGAGACCAATCTGCTCACAGAACGTACGTACGTTGCCGAGGATGTATCGCTGCATCTCCTTCATGGCGCTCTCGGAGAAAGCCTGAGACATGACGCGGCGCTTGCGAGCGTGGACTTCCTTGTCGCGGGTGTTGTGCGTGTTGGCAGCAGGATGGACAAAGGCATTGTAGAACTCGGCCTTGCGAACATTGGTGCGGAAGCCGTAGATCTCCTTGAGGGCCTTGTTGGAGTTGAAGCAGAGCGAGTTGGGGCCAAAGCGGACGGCGGGGCCGTACTTCTGATGCATGCGCCAGAACTCGAGGTGTCTGTCGCCCTTCCAGGCGTGGTAGAGCTGGTAGGCATCTGTGATCTTGGCGATGAAGGGCCCGGGATATTTGGCGAGGGGGTGAAAGAAGACTCGGTATACGACAATGCCAACGGTCTGAACGTCTGTTAGTTGCTGATCTCACCAGTCTCGCCAGTTCTCACAACAGTAGCGGCCTTCCTCATTGATCATCTCACAGCTCTTGCGATCGGCCAATTGCCGTCTGAGGTTACTTACATAGAGAAGTCCTCCTCCGACTAACAACCCCAGATAGATCCACATGTGTCCTAGATTGAGCTCCATCACGTCTTTTGTTTTTATCTCATCAACACAAGCGTTACCAAAGTCCGAGTTGGAAATGTCGAGAACATGAACTGAAGTGAAACGGATGTCACGGAAAGATCAGAGAGTCTGGAGACAAAGGATACCTCGTGACCACCCAATTGCGCAGTTCCATGATTCTCCTCTTATACCTGGTGCGTCAGTGGACAACCGTCGGAATGGCGCTCTTAGTCGGCTTGTGGCGGCACGCAAAGCTTATCGCTCGCTGCAGTCTTGGTGGAGGGGTCAAGCAAGTACCGAGGCGGCAAAGTTCGGATTGGAAATGGCGGAACCGTTGGTGGGTTGGATCTGGAGGTGCCTCGCGTCTTAGGTTCAGATCGTGGGGTAGACGTAGGGGAATCGTTTTTCTTGCTGCTCCATTTCCAGGGATCCCTGACACTCCTTGGATGTTTACTTTACTTTCAATTTCAATGGATTTTCGCATAAGAATGTGCTCAGCTCAGCACTTCCAACCAGTTTACTTCAGGGTGATCAATGTCATAGTGACGGAAAGGCAATGAATATCATCCCAATATGCTCCTCGTTGGCTTGCCTCGAGTCTTACGTTAGCCCATCCGATTTGGTGGAAGTTATTATTCTTTTAGCCTCAACTGTTACTTGTGGTCATCTGCCCGTTTTGACTTCCTCCCAAGGTCTTCCACATGACCCGCCTGGATAACACCGTCATTCCTCCCTTGGCATGGCAGGTATTGCTTCTGTCAGAGCGTAGTATCAAGCTAGAATTACCAGGATAACCTCGCATTGCTTGTTCCTGGCTGTGCCGCGTTGGCCGAGGATCATGACATTGCGGGCAGCTTCCCGCCGTGCGGAATCGAGCAATACCTAACCCGTTCGGCAATGCCAAAGGAGAATCAGCCAGTTGAAATGTATCACCCCCGATAGTGTGCGGCTCTTACAGCATTGTGGGGTATTCGAGATCGGTATTGTCGGCCGTCGGTAGTCGGGGGTGGAGACGGTTCTGGGCCGGTTCCGTTTTGCTGGCATGAGTTCTGGAGAGTCCCCGTCTCTCTGACGATCCTCATTGGTGGGTTTTCGAGATTCTGCGGGATCTCGGAACTTGGTGGCTCTGTTGTGCGGAAATGGGAGGTCGTGACACGCCTATTGGCGGCTTTTCGGAACCATGGGTTTGCCAGGGCTGGTAAGCAGTTTAATCGGTCAAACTTAGAACTTGAGAAGATTCGAGGTTGTTTGTCGCGAAGCTCATTTTAACATCCGTCGCAATACCAACAGCAACACGCAAACATGAAAACCATGTGATGATTGCTTCAACGATTGGACATCACCCAAGGACAATAGCGCAGTCGGCAAGAATACTGAACCATCTCACTGCGATTTAGCCCAAACCGTTTCAGTTGAACCAACCTACCCTGTAGTCACACTCACGAATGGCCCCAGCAAGCATGTTATATTTACGTGGATTGACTATTTGCTCCCAATCAGAGTAAGCACTCTTCGGTATCCCGTTGCAAGTATAACTGCGGAAAGTATCAAATGTACATTGAACGTAATAACGTAAAGCTCGTCGACTTGGTGATCTCACATGGCTTCATGTGAAAACCGTTCCCACATCAGCACATAAAGTCTCAAAAAGTCATCCACCCATCAAATAAGCAGAAGCATGATTAAAACGCCCGCATAACCCTAGTTGAATAGCCTAGTTGAATAGCCTAGTTGAAGTATCTGGGCTCATTGAAGACATGGTACCTATGTTCCCGCACGCCATCGCCGCGGAACATGGCTGGGAACCTCCATCCCTCGGGGACTTCGGACTCCTTCACGCGACGGTTGCGTTCCTTGGCTGGCTGAGCCTCCAACTTGGCAATCTCCTCGTCTGACTCGGGGATCCTGAACTTGGCAACCTGCAGCTCCGTATCCGTGATGGAGCTGCGGCTAACGCGCGCGTAACCCACGCGCTTGAGGCGCTTGAAGAGGATGTACTCACACCAACGATCCCAATCCGACGGATCCACGTCGTTCATGCCAGACTTCTTGCTCACGTAGGTGTTGTAGTTGCCCTCCAACGGCTTCGTGACCAGATAGCTTAGCAGGATCGCGGGCCGCTTAGTCGAGCCCATGAGCTCCGCAAGGTATTGCGACTGAAGGCGTCGATCTTCCTCGTCCTCTTCCTGTCCCGAGTGGAACACAAACACATCGATCAGCTGCCCGTAGACATCGAGAGTAGCATGAATCGCAGGAGCTAGCTCGCCGACTGGACTTGGCAGGAGATGGTGCTTGGATTCCACAATAGGGAACTTGGACAGGAGAGCAGCGCCCCAGGTGTGCTTGTTGGGACCAGGGCCATAGTCGACGTACATGCCGAGGTCTTCTGCAAGGAACTGTGTGGAATCACGGTTGCCCATGATGATGCGCTGATTGTCAGACTCCAAAAGGCCAATAACATCAATCTCGAGCTCCTTGATAAGATCCCGCATACGGTACTCGGAAGCCCACATGTCGTTGTCAAACGAGAAGTGAATGGTCCAGATACCAGCCGTAAGGATGCGGTCCTCGGGGTGATACGGTTTGTAGTCGTTGCTCGGAAAGCGCCTGAAGGCAGCAATGAGGAAGAGAACATTGATGAGAATGGTAGACACCCCAAAGTACTTCCTTCGCTGAGCTGGCAAAGTGCGCTTGGCCTGCTGTCGCTGATGGCCTGAGGCGTTGATGCCAAATACACCCGCGCCAATGCAGGTCATCATCGAGTACATGATCCAATCAGTGCGCTCACGAACGGCTTGGCCGCCGGGGACGAACGCATACGCCACGACCCAGACGTGAAAAAGAACCAAGAAGTTGTAGAAGAGGAAACCAAGGCCAAATGTCGTCGCTGGGTTCGTCTTGGACGCATGCTTGAGGATGGGCACAGAGTATGCCATTAAGTAAGCGGCAACGGTAAGGGCGCCATAATAGCCAAGCCATTGGCTGAAGAAGGTCAGAACCATAGCACCGGCGGTGCCCACGACAAAGGTGCCCCAGCTGCTCGCAAGTCTAGGTTGCCACACTCCACTGAAGAGGCCCAGCGACATTGCAAAGACAGTGAGCCAGCCGTGAGTAGAGAAGTATGGTCCGCGAATAGGGTAACCCTCCCAACCCCAGAGAATCATGGTGCTCGTGTCAGAGAGCAGCGAATGAAGACCAAAGAACAGTCCAGCAAGGCCAAGAGAGGCGAGAAAACTCGAACTGCCATTGGCGGGGACAGTGTTGAGGCCAACAGTGAGAGGGGCCTTTCGAGTAAAACGAAGGGCAGCCAGAAAACCGAGCAAAAGACCGGTGTTGTTCCAGCCACCGTTCGCAGCATGCATAATGGGCCAGATTGGGTTGTTGGTCCACCACGCAAACTTGGCAGTAGAAGAGAGGATTAGGCCAATCATCCAACCAAGAATCTTGGACTCAAGACGGCCTTCATGAGCAGACTCGGTGAACAGAGTGCCAGCCCAGCCTAGACAGGACATGGTCACACCGAAACCAACAGTGAAGAGACGGACAGTTGGGTCTTCCACAAGGTAGGCTGCGATGCCTGCAAGAGATAGGAGGTGTACAACGCGAAGATTGTTAACCACCAGAGACCGCACAGAGCGACTAGCAAGCAGGAAAGGCGAAGTAGTAGTCATGATAAGGACTTCGTATCCAGAAATGCCCATGTACCAAAGTGGGAAATCTATTCACACTTAGCGAAGCTGCCTGGGTATTTGAGAATGTGGGCGACTTACACCACACCACCAGACCGAGACTGGTCAGAATAGTCCAGAAAACGTACTGTGACTCGTTAGTGATGGGCTAATGGTAGACAGTGGAACCAACATACTCCATGGTAGACTTCAGCAGCAATGTCCAGAGTCTCGGGCCAGCTGAAGGGCACAGCAAAAACCCCTCCCGTAGCCTTCTCTTTTCTAAAAGCTTATGTTAACGATCGCTCGACTTCGGCACGGTTCGGTACTTACTCCTTTTCCAGCACAGCAGAGGGGACGGACGATCTGTTCTCACTGCGAACGACTTAGACAATGGCCTTTCAACATGTATATTGCGCGACAAGGCTGTTTTCAAAGCCAAAGACTATCTGGGAAGCCATTGAACGTACCCCTGACTCGCGCCCTTGACGTCTCTGACTACGATATCAAAGGTGTCGAAATCGAGTGCGGTCACAGCATCGAAAGCTACATCGAACAGAATCAAGGCCCACTCGAAGAAGGCATAGGTAGTGTAGGCTGGAGACGAGAATTAGCGGGGTTTGTGCGCGTATGAAACATATTGTCCTACCTCCGGCAACACGGTGGACTTTGTGCTGAATGAAGAAATAGACCAAGGGAACCAGAGTGCCAAAGAAAGCAGCAGCAAGGTACTTGCGATACCTGATGGCACGAGGGTTGGCAGGGCTGAGGGCAATGCAGCCGGTGGTCCAAGGAAGCGTCGCGACAATGTACGAGATCATGAGGATATCGTGCCAGTCGTGATCATCCGTAGAAGTAATGTATGTCCATCCACCACACGTCAGGGTTCGCAGAAGACCCATGCCGGCGACGAAGGCGGGGAGTTTTTGGCCCGGTTTGCGCGTGAGGAGATACCAGAGACCGACGAGAGCGAACCGAGGGCCTGCGTCTGTCAGCAACATGCGACTAACTTTAAACCAAAGTTTGCGCACCTGAAGTGATAGCAATAAAGATCATGAAAAAGGAACGCTCGGGGTAGCGGTCGCCAATCGTTGCCGACACCGAGGGGAACCACTCTTGAGGGTAGCCGTAGAACTCATTCTGGACGATCTTGTGGTAGTGCAGGTAGACGCCGATGAATAGAGCGCTCAAGAAGGCAGCTAGAACAGCACGCATTAGCTTCGCGACCGAGTCAACAACCGTCCGCGCAGCGAGCGCGTGGCCAACCTACTGTACGCGACAGTCGTGTGCGCCCAGCTCACCAAGCTTCCGCTGAAGCTGAGGACGACGCCCGTGTCTTTGTCCTTGTACTTGGACGCCATTTCGGGAGAGAGAGAGAACGGCTGAGCGAACACACTAGAACCCCATCCGGGAAATCCGGGAGACACGATTGAAGTATCAAAACGAGGGAATGCAGGATTCAATTTGGAAGTGGTAAGATTTCGGAGGGACACAACAGACCTCGGAGTCTCGGAGCCTCTCACGTTACCTCTCGCGACGTAATAAGTGCCAGGTGGAGCCTTGACTGGGGGCCGCTGCTTACCGTATCTGTGCTACTGTACGTAGAATGGTAGGATTGGCCCTGGCCCTAGCGCGCGCCTTCCCGTACAGGGGGTCATGGCGACTTTGTGCTTGAATGCGATGCGCTGCGAGGCTGAAGGTGCCCCGCTAAAAAGTTAACAGCCAGCCAGCCTTGTGCAAAAAACTTCCAACACTACGGACTGACAGGCATTTTATTTTGCTGTTAAGCTTGGGCGTATCCATCCATTACTGCCACTCGATTTCGAAAATGGCCGGTGTCGCTGAAAAGGCGAGATTTTATCTCGAGCGCGCGGTGCCGCAGCTGCGAGAATGGGAGGATAAAGAAATCTTTTCAAAGGTGAGTGGCATTCAACCCATGATCTGCATCATCTTTGCACGCTGGCTAACGTCCGGAATTTAGGAAGAGATTCGTACAATCGTTCAAAAGCGCAACGACTACGAGCACAGAGTTCTTTCACCCGGAAACAAGCCGTCGGAATGGTCTTCCTACGCACAATGGGAGCAGTCTCTCGAGTCCCTCCGCAGCAAACGGTGCACACGTCTCAAGATCCGCCATCTTAACTCTGCCCACGCTGGCCAGGGTCGCACGCTCGGGATTTACGAGCGAGGCGTCAACCGACACCCAGGGAGCAGCGCGCTATGGAGAGAATATCTTACATACACGGCCAACATCAAGGCTTCGAAGCGATGGCGCAAGACCATGACGAACGCGCTGCGCATGATGCCTACCGACCCGGAGCTGTGGGCTATGGCAGGCCGACGGTCTGCCAAGAATGGCGATATGGCTGCTGCACGAGGCTTTTTCATGCGAGGCTGCCGCTTTTGCACCACAAACGAGAAGTTGTGGGTGGAATATGCACGAAGCGAGATGGAGTGGCTCGAGAAGGTGGACAAGCGGAGAGCGGCAGCCAAGCCTGGCAACGATGCGCTTCGCCCGGACCGTGTGGAGGATGACGACGAGCTGCGACTCATCGAGAGCGACGAAGATGACGACGACGATGACGAGGCGCTCCCCAAGCCGTCCAAGACGCAGGCCAAGGTCATTGACAAGCAATCGGCCCAACAATTGGCATCGAATCCCGCCATGGACGGTGCCATTCCGATGGCCATCTTCGACATATCGAAGAAGCAGGCATTCTTCAACGCCGATATTGCCGAGACATTTTTCGAACTCTTCGCCTCGTTCACGCAGCTCTCAGTTCAGCCTAAGATATCTCAGCATGCCTTGGACGTCCTGGATCGAGACTATCCCAACCATCCCTCCACCTGCAACGCCCACATCCGCCAGCCCATCATTGGCGTAAGCCCTCAAACTGCCGAGTTCCCCAAGAACCTGAGAGAAGTCCTGGCACGTCTGAGTCAATACCTCGCTGTAACGACGGATCGGGCAGAGCTACAGAGGAAGACGATGGAATGGATTGATGGCTATTTGGCGCTAGATAATCTGGATGAGGGCATCCGAGCAGTTTTGGAGCACACGAAGAAGAAGATGGAGACTAATTGAGTTATGAATGATGAAGCTGGTAGAGCCGCTTGAAGCAAAACGGCGAAATATCAAATTTCCTCTTTTTATTATTACTGTCGTTTGACTTGCTCATGATGATACCCTCATGTTTGTTTAATAAGTGATGTCCATAATAGCCCAAGCATAACTCTCTGGTTTTACCGGTATCTATGCAAGTATTTGGGAACACAATGAGGTTGTTCATTGAAGAATGGGAATCGGGGTAAGCTCAAGCAAACCTAAGAGGATGAACGTTCCCAGGAACCCCAGATGTAACTGTGTTTCCACTGACCTCCGGGCCGTAGCGCCATCTCCATGTGGTGGTTGCAGGCCCCAGCCCAGGCTTCGACCCAGCATTTTGGAATGATCAGGGGGGGGGGGGGCCAGTGGGGCCCGCGGGTGGTCCCGGAGCCGGTTGGCCTGGGAAAATACGTAGCTGAAAGGG
>JADBHU010000220.1:0-18351 GCA_017140155.1 Fusarium devonianum | reverse complement strand
CCCCCTGATCGAATGCCTCCTCTAGGTGCCTCTTCCAGTCGCGATGCCCGCGCTTCGTCACCCCCGAAGGAACACGGCAGCTCGGCTCGTCAGAGGTTAATGAGGTGTCTCCGACTGAAGCTAGCGACGTTTGGTGTAGGAGGCACGCTCGGTAGATGCTTGGGGTGGTGGAGGCGGAGCAGCATTGGCGGGGACTTGGCAGATGAGGATGACGAGGCCGGGATGGATACAACGACAAGGGGTTTCGTATTTCATCTTCTTAAACGACTCCATCCTCGCCTAGTATAAGGTTGAACTCGTAATTGTCCATTCTTTTTCTGTCGCATGTTCACAGGAGCTGACTGACCTCTTCTTTCGCTTCTGCAGCTATTTCTTTTTTTTTTTACTTTTACTGGCGGTCACACCTACTCTTCCAACCATTCGTTTAATTTACGCGCGTATCCTCTGTGCTCTTCGAAAGACTTTATACGCATCATCAAGCTCCTCTTTCGTTACCAACAAACCAAGTCCACCTCAACTCTTCTTCAATATGCGTCTCTGTCTCTTTGTCTCACTCCTCGCCACCGTCGCGGCGATGGGTTCTGTGTCGGACCTCTTGAGTAGCCTCCCCGGCTGCGCAATCCCGTGTCTTCTCACTGCTGTGTCCGACCAAAACTGTGCCGTCAACGACGTGAAATGCCAATGCTCCCACCTCAAAGGCATCGTCGACTCTGCCACGCCATGCCTCGCCAAAGCCGCGTGCGAGGTTAGCGATCTATCCAGTAAGTCGACTGTAACCTCTCCCAAACGCTGGCTCGTCTCTTTATGGAGACCAAGCGGTACCCAGCACGGCCGATTAACTGAAACTCTTAGGTGCAACGTCCTCTGCCGCAAAGGCTTGCGCGGACAAGGTCAATACCACTGACGCATCCGAAACCGCTAGCGCATCCGAGACAACTTCGGCCGCTCAAGCTACTGAGACAAATGGACAACCGATCAGCGTCCGCCAGGGTTCGCTGTGGATAGGAGCAGTTGCAGCTGCTGCGCTCGCTCTGTAGTGGGCAGAGAACCAGAAGGCATTCTACGCGCAAGCCAGCGCATCTCCATTGCATCTTCCCGGCGCTAGAGCAGCATAATTGGTACTTTGAGGAGAGGACCGTCTTGCGTCTAGTTTTGGGGGCGTTTTCGGTAGTCAACAGATTTTGCTAGCCCGGACAAAGCGATGGTCCTTCCATCGTGAGCACTTTAATATAGATGTAATCCATAGAAGAATCACAAAGTCGTGTATATTCCAGCCTATAAATGGCCATGTTATCTGCCGTCCGCTTTCCACGACCTGTCCCTGGGCGGAAGAGTTCCTCCCACTCTTCCTATGCATCTAATTTGTCTAGTTTTATCATGTGTAGTTCTCTTGCTCCACTCTTGTCTTTCGACCCTTTGGGTCTCTTTTATTTTCTGATCCGTGACGAACGCTGATTAAGGGGTGAACTTGCCCAAGGCACCCTGGTTGCCACCGTCGAATACATCTTGCAGCTTATCCAGCTCGGCAAAGTGTGTTGCGAGCTCCATGCCCTTGCGACGTTGCGCCTCGACACGTCGCCAATCCCACTCTCCCTCGACTTCCAGATCCACCTCTGACAGATCCACGGATAGATCGCCGAGCTGGTCCTCGCCGGTGGTCCAACCTCCGGGTCGCTGAGGTAGCAGTCCTGACTCCCCACCAAGAACGATAGCCGGGTGCACCGTGAAGCGGCCCAGCTTGAAGACGTACTTGCTGATGGCCGTGGCGTAGATCTTCTTGTCCCATCCACCGGCTGCATCCTGGGAACCGCGCGTCCGAGTGCTGAGGAAGCGGGGGTCAAGCCACGACGTCGGGCGAGCAGCGCCCTTGGGAACGTAGTGTGTGACTATGTACAGCCACTTGCGATCCCAGCACAGCACGCGGCTCCAGAGCTCAAAGCCCTTGTAGGCAGGGATCTCGCGCTTAAAGCTGCACTCGACAGCGCCGAGCATGATGCCGATAGGGCCCTTGATGGGCTTATCCGTCTTGGGGTCCAGGACGAGCTTGGTCTGCGAGTTGCGCGACAGGGCGGCCATCGAGGGGCGGCAAAGGTACGAGACGAGGTGCGTACGCGAGATGTCGAGGTCGGCGAAGTAGGTCGAGTTGGATTTGTGCAAGTTGTAGTCGATCTCGAGCAGAGGCGCATGGGTGGAGGAGATGATGGGTTTGAAGAGGGCTTTCGGGCCGAGCTTTGGGGACTTGCGCATGAAGGAGTGGTAGATGATGGTGTAGAATACGCGATACTAGGCAACGGAATTAGCATGGTTCAAGACTTGGAGCCTGTGGGATATCTTACAGTCCACGCGAGTGGCATGGTCTTCCAGTTGAAGAGCACGAACAGCAGCAACAGAATGCGCGATGTGCGACCAGGTCCCATAAGGAAGGCCTTGATCAAGGCAAGCCAGTTCACTCGATAGGCAGCATATCCAGCAGAGCCGAGGACGAGAGGCGCGACGACGGGCACCACGAGCGACAGCCCGGGCAGCTTCTTTGCTGCAGACGCCATGATGTTGAAGTTGGTGTTGCAAGGGGCACAGGCGAATTTCTTGCAACGATCGTCGTTGAAAGGTACTAGTATAAGATCAACGCCAACCCTTCCCGTAGGTAGTCCCCTCCAATTTATTTTATACGGATCCCCACCGAGAGTCGCAAAGTGACGCAGCGGTCTTCGCTGCAGAGAATACGAAAAGTTGAACCGCGGCCTCGGGAACTTCTACGCGTCGCGTCGGACGCGACCCCTTAAAAGCTAGAGCCTCTGGTCTCGAGCCGCGGCACGGAAGTTTATCAGTGGGGATCGAGACAAGATGTCATTGGAGGCGAGGCGAGGTGGGTTGAAGCCTTTTCAGAGGAGAGTGCTTTCTACGGTACGGGATCGTTGGTACAGCGCCGGGAGCTCCGCAAGAGCACCGGATGAAACGGAGAACCAGTTGCAGGATGTACTGGCGGAATGGCTGACACAAGGATCATGGCAAAATGGAAATTCACTTTGAACGACAAAAATATTGGATATAAGGTGGAATCAAACCACCGCTGATGGACGAACAGGGAATCGAACCCTGGACCACTCCCAGATGATTCGGACGAATTATGCTAAGGGAGTATTATACCACTAAACCATTCGCCCGTGAATGCTTGATGAAGGGTGCCGTTGTCTATACCTATGCGGCGCTTCCATCAACTGGCCGTTTCGCTCAATACCTCAGGGTAGACTAATATCAAAGAGCCTGGACTAGTAGCGGTGCTGGAAGTGACCTACTGGCTCTCTTTGGACTTGGACGACATTCGCCGTTGTTGCCAGCCCGCACTTCCACACCAGCGAGCAATCCGAGTTCCATTCGAGGCCAACCGATCTCAGGGGCTGCGGTTGCGCTGTCCCAGCCTTGTCCTCCTTCTCGTCCATACTTGCCTCGGTTTGCATCCACCCGCCAAACCAGTTGAACATCTGGTGCCGATGTGTGGCTTTCCACGTCTTGGCATCTGTATCGCCAAGGGCTTGTTGGAGCAGCCCTTGCGGCGCATGTGCGTGGCGCGCGTGCTCCTTGTGCTCGTGCTGTAGTCGATGCAGGAACTGGCCGATGGTCTCCTGTCCAGCTTCTTGGAGTTTGATCCGGTCCACGATGACCGCAAGACAAGGCCCAGCGATATCAATAGCGTCAGGCAGTTCTGTCGCTGCCGCCAGAGGCCCTGATAAGAATGGCCACGATCGCCCTGCGTGAACACTAGTAAAAAGTGCAGTGGATGTTCGTGATGGCGCATGTTGAGCAGGGCCACGGCAGCTTTCAACACCACGACGGCGTCTATGTCATGCCTGCTGCGAAGGTCTGGCAGACCCGGAAATTTTGCGTCAGTATGGAGGCCTCCTCCCAAGCCGGGCCGGAACCGACTCGGGGTAGTTGTAAAAGAGTTCAGCAAACACCTGATATGGCACTCGAGGGCGAACAGTGCCATTTTGAAGAAGCTGGCCTAGATCTTGAGCCCAGTTGCTGAAAGACACACCATCTATTACGCAGTGATGCACGTGAGCGACGATGCCCAGACCGCCAGTGCTGCTGATTCGCACGATGTGCACCCGAGACAGAATGCCCTTGGCACGGGATATTTGTGAATCACTGTCAGTAGGAACTTCCATGGCCATGAGGTCCTCAGGCCTATCAACAGTTAGGTCCTCGGTGATGTAATTGTCAACTGAAGTGATCCTATACAAGCGGTTAAAAAACGAGGTGCAGAGACTACAGAGCTGCACGACGTTCTCTCCCAGCGACATCCTCCAAAGAGGATTCAAGAGAAATGACTCTACCCACAAGCACCAGACTCTACACTCTTATTACGGATCGGGAAATTCACAGATCTTTCACAAGCCAAAGTCCGAGATTGCCAAGCTAATGCGCTGATCATAATGCAATCAGAAGACGGGGGCGCCGCTACCATCAAATTAGCAAGAATTAGGAGGTTCTTGCTGGCCCGGTCAGGCCTCACTCTCGTTCCCCAACACCCGGAATAGATTACACTGATCAACAAGCCCACATCGGATGCTCGCTCGTGGAGAAAAAGGAAAGAGTTTCATGCGTATAACCATGTTATCTCGTCATCGATCAATGGCTTCTCCGCGATAGGATTGCAGCCCACCCTCCTGCTCTTAGTCCTGCATCGATAGAGCACTTTGCTTGTGAAATTGACCAAGCCGAGTTCTCATATCAGAATTTCATGTGGTGGTCAAGCAGTATGTGCCGCTCGTCATCAGTATCGACGTCAATTCTAAAACCGTTATGCTAGCGAGCCTCTATCTAACGCATGTCTTATCCTCTTGAGCCTCCATCACCGTAGTTCAGATTGTACATACCACAAAGCTTCTTTTCTTCAAACCCTGCCCACCCTTTCACTTATACATGGCACTCCCAATCCTAGTGGTCCATCAGTCTACATTTCCAACAGCTAACTCAAAGATAAAACATAATCTTCAAGAGACTCTTTTATTCGATTTTGTGAGGAAATAATCAAGTCGGGTCAAATGAGAAAGTAGTCCACCACTAGATCGCTCGCCCGGTTATTATTGTGTTTGACCAGTTGATAATATCTTACGCAACTCTCAATGTTTTTCGAACAGTCCTCCAGCGCCTGTCCTACGCACATCCGCGATTTAACAACAGTATCACACATTGGAGAGCAGTTGGATTGCATTTGTATAATTCGGTTATCCTACAAATTTGCATAGAAATAGCCAGTATGTCAAAATTTCCGGGGCACATGGTTATTCTGTTCTGTGTGATATCAATGTTTAGCAATGACATCTTATAAGTCTCCACTCAAGGAGCTATCTAAAGTGACTTTTCCACGTCGTCAACTGCGTCAAGCACTCCTTTCCAGTTCGCCCACTCGGCATCACCTCCAGGAATGCCTCCTTGCAGCGGCAGCCTCGTACCGTCAATA
This sequence comes from Fusarium devonianum, assembly GCA_017140155.1. Lineage (NCBI taxonomy): Eukaryota > Fungi > Ascomycota > Sordariomycetes > Hypocreales > Nectriaceae > Fusarium > Fusarium devonianum. The sequence goes on along the minus strand of JADBHU010000220.1, from coordinate 12,884 downwards.
TCTCCCAGGCCCCTGAGCCTGCTGATCGCCTCCTTGATCCCCACGGTGCCGTATCGCACCACAATCTCCTCCATGGAGCTGACCTTGAACTGCAGCAGTCGACGCTCCTGCAGCTCAGCCTCGGTTGGCTGGCTCTTTGTCGACAGCTCGTACAGGCGCACCAAGGTCTTGGGGAAGAAACCCGCCGAGCCGTCGATGGCCCCCGCAAACCCTACTGACACCACGGGCAGGAGCTGCTGGCCAAGGCCTGTGAAGGGGTGGAAGTGCTCGTAGTCGATCGAAGGGTTCGAGCCGATCTGCGCGTGGTGAGAGACGTCGCCGTGGGACAGCTTGCACCCGACAATGTTTTTGTGCTTGGAAAGGGCGGCGTAGGTTGATGGTGCGACCTTGACATTGTTGGACACGCCAGGATAGTGGTATCTTTTTCAAAGATTAGTATGGATGGCCTTTAGTTCAATTGCTGAGTTGACTTACATCATGACAGGAATAGGACTCTGGTCAGCTACGGCTGTAAACCATTGGATGATGCCCTCCTGGGTCGTCACCACGGCATTGTATCCTGGCACAAGGCACAACCCCCACTGAGCGCCTGATTTTTGAGCGTCCTTGAGCTGTTCAACAGTCTCCTCCACACTGTTTGTTGCTGTGCCCGCAATGATGGGGTAGTCCTTGAAGCCCTCCTTCTCCAGCGCCGTCTTGATCCCACTCAGAACCTGGTGGCGGTCTCGAGGATGCAGATGCATGGCCTCTCCTGTGCTGCCGAGGACAACCAGACCTCTGATGCCATTCTTGGCGAGATAAACAGAGTGAGCAGCCTGAGTCTCACTATCCAGAGCCGGAGTGACGGGGTTGTAGCCCGCTGTCTTCTTGGAGGCGAAGAACGTGGGGACAGGCACGTAGATGCCCTTGGGTGGAGGAGCGGCCATGATTAGAGGCTATAGTCGGGATGCTGGCGCAGAAAAAAGGATCTGGTGAACAGAGACACGGGAGGCTTGCTTGAGAGAATGTGAGGGATTTGAGAACCTCATTGAAGAAGAGATGCATTATAAGCACGCGCAACTGCCGTGCAGATGATACAAGCCGAACGCCGGCGAACTCGGGGTTTCGGGGCATCTCACAGCGACTTCACCGGATTACCACTTGCGCTTGTTCCTGACGCAATTGGCGGCGGAATCTATTGACCTATCGAGAGTTGCAAACAGGTAAATGCCCCCAAAGTCGGTGGAACCGGCCCCTCATCTTGAGTTTCTACCACGGGAAGTGTCCCGGCTCTGGTAGCTGTGCTGGAGATCAACACCAAACCAGGCTATCGAGGCTGAGTCTAGCACTTACACGACAACAAAGTATCTTATTTGCTAAATTCATATATATTTGCAGGTTTGCGCAGGTTGAAGAAATGTAGACTGCGTGTGCACAATAATGCGCACAGAATTGCATTTACACCTGCTATTTGACAATCATGTCCTCAATGCTTGCTGGCTCTGGACGCATCTCTGGAGTATCTAGTTTTTGAAAGAACCATCTTCCCCTTGATAAGATTGCCACCATCGGATTGCTGCAGAGGAATAAAAGCACGCTCGAAAAGCGCTTTAAGCAACATTTGCCTAAATTGGATGGACTTTTCGTGAAACAAGTGCCCATATCCTCTACCCCAGTGGATCGAGCCTTTCTTTCTGTTTATATATGCGCCGCGTTGTGGTTGCCAAGACCAAGGTGTTTCCTGTAGATATATGCGATCTATATGTCTTCCACCTCTACAACCCGCCCCAGGGTCGCGTTTCGGTCAAAATTCCTCAGGGTATCTTTCTCCCCCTTGCATAGACTGCCCGCTGGCTCCTACCGGATGACCTGGGTTCCTTCCGCAGGCTCCAATACCTTCCATTGGCAAGCCAGGTCTTTCTTCTCGTTGTGTTGTCGCAGCTTGGCAATGATCTTGTTGGCGATCTCCTCAAAGTTGTGCGTGGCCAGAGCCAGAATAGTCGGGCCGGCGCCAGACAAGCACACGCCGAGAAACCCGGGCTCCGACTTGGGAGACATGGACTCGACGATCTCGGTGAGGCCGGGGATAAGGGTCTGTCGGTAGGGCTGGTGGATCTTGTCCTGCATAGCGAGGTGGATGAGTTCGGGGTCGGGAGGCGACTGGCCAAGGGCAACGGGGAGTAGGGCAATTCGTTGCAGGTTAAATGTCTGTCGAGGCCCAGTCAGCTACAGTCTCATAGTTTGGTAACAACCCCAACTTACCACATCGGGACGAGAGTATTTCTCGGGAAGAACCCCTCGAGCAGCGTGGGTAGCAACCTGGAAGTCGGGAATGATGGCGACAGCCTTGATCTCCTTGGCCCAGGGGAACTTGATGTGATGACCGATACCGTGAGGAGGGTTCGGGGGCTTCTCGCCCGTGTCTTCACCTCCCGCGGGCGCGGGGAGGACTTCACTGAGGGGGATTTCCGTCCTAGCAACATCCTCAGGGGTCAAGGGCTTGAGGTAGGTTCCGACGAAACCTCCGTAGAGGGCAGCTCCGACATTGTCAGGATGTCTCTCTGCGGTCGCGTCAGCTGCTGAGTTCTCCGAGGCACAGTCAACTCTACACACGTACCAATCATGAGACAATAGTCAAACAGGCGGTCGACATCAAGCTGCTTCAGACCTCCGACCTCCTTGCCCAGCACAACACCAGCAACGACAGCGGCACCGGAGCTACCCAGGCCGCGGCCGAGGGGGATCGGGTTCTTGATGTGCACATGGGTCTCGACGGGGAATGCTCGCTGGTCGTGGCAGCGCAGGACGTAGAGGGCGACGCGGGTCAGGAGGTTCTTCTGGGGGTCGAGGCTGATGTCGTCGGTGCCCTCGCCCTCGCCCTCGTACGTGATCCTGCAGTTGAGCGGGTGCTCGGAGCTGGACTTGGACCTGTCTATGGTGACGTGCAGCTCGAGGTAGACCGAGAGGGCGAGGCCGATGACATCGAAGCCCGGGCCAATGTTGGCGCTGGAGCAGGGGGTCTTGATGACAAACGATTCCATGACTGCGTCGGTGTGTCTTGCAGAGGCCGGGATAGGGCGTTGTGGGTTATGCTTGTCAAGTGAGGAGAGTTGTGACAGGCGGAAAAGCTCCAGAGGTCACAGCTTCAAAGAAGGGCCTATGGCGCGATCGAGGCTGGCTACTAGCAGTCAAGCTATTGGAGTACCTATCCTCTGGCCCTATAGGTTACAGTGGAAATATCAAGCCAAGTCAGATCCTACTGCAGAGGGATTTTACGCTGGAGCGTGGACCTGGTCGACGATGGGAATGATAATGACTGATCTAGAGTCGTGATTCCTCCGATGGCGGAGCTCCCCGCCATGAGGAAGCTTCCCGTTCTACGTCTTGGTTGGGAAAATTTCCTCTCTTACCGGGCAATTGGCGGGGTAAAACCTAAGCCTGTCGTTGGAAGTCCAGACTCGTTCCGGCGCGGTATCGGGCTTATCTATTGGCCAAGGGGGCTATCGATTGGGACTGTGTTCCAATAATAAATTCGGCCATAAAATTACCGGCGCTGACAGAGGACCAGGTTCCTTGACGAGATGACAACCTGCATGTCCAAGTAAATGAAACAAGCAGGATATAGGGCAGCTGCATTTGCATTGCTGAGGTATATCAATACGAGGAGAACCACTTCTTTTGAATCCTCTTTCAACGGTAGCTTGATCCTTCGTTTGCTGGTCTGGACCTCGAGTCCCGACGACAGGAGTGACCGGCCGTCCGCCCATTGTTGCACAACAGCCTGGGCATGGATTCTAATGCGACTCTGCATCCATCACTTCGGCTACGTACGTAGTAATAATTCCCACCAGAACTCGCACGTTTCTGTGTAGCCGGCACTCTGAGCTCGCGTTTGCCGCTGCAGCCGTTGAGCCCGTAACATCTTACAATAAGTCGTACCTCGGTAGAGCTGGGTCCTGTCACTTTTACCATTGCATTGAAACCGGGGCCAGCAGGTTTATACAACGTGCAAAGAATCATGCGTCCCAATTTCTTAGTCATGGCGTTCCGAGCAACTAACCAAAGGCCAAACTGTTTGTCACGATCGATCTGAACCGGACTGTTAATGAAATATTGTGCATAACATCAACTTACTATTGAGAGGGATAGAGCCTCGAGCTATGTACAACGTCCTTCCTTGGTCCAGTGTACTATTCTTTTCCCCTCCTACAACGGCCGGGAGGAATCAACTTACTACGAACCTAGTAGAGGGAAACGCCCGTGCAACTCCAAACTCAGTCGATAAGCCCGTACCTTGTCTATAATTCCAGCGGCCGGCAGCACACAAGTCCCTGAACAGTAACCAGTCTACTAACTTACCACAATGATGTCATCATCAACGGTGCATCAAAAAGATCGCACACCTCGTGGGGCAGCGTTTTTGCCGTGAAAGAGCAAACACATGATCACCATGAGCGTCTTTTTAGTGCCATGAGCTCGTATGATGTATATCACTAGAGCGACGATTTGGGCCGGGGGATCCGGCATTCGAGAGTGAGCTTGGCCGCACGTTTACCCCTCTGGGATGATCGTTCACCATGACGTCCGCTGGTTCTCTGTTTTTAATGCACACGTCGGGATCATCCATGCCCGCAAGACCCGCGTGAATGGGGGGTTCTGACGATCATGAGCTTCCATCGGCTTCCGATTTTCCCTCTGTATATATCGCCTGGTAGGCAGCATCTCCGCAGGCTAGCCTGTGCTTGGCCGCAGCGCAATGCAGCGCAAAGCAGCGCTCGATTCAGCAGATGCAAGACCACGTCAAAAGCTGAGGTTGATCGCATACAGCAGATTTCCGCATCGGGCGTGGTCCCGGGTGTTGAGCACCATTGACGCAGGAATACGAGGCCCCGCTAGCGTGCTGAACCCTTCGAGATGCCGTCGATGCAATCGTGACAAGCCCATTCTCAAGGCAATTAGTTATGTAGGATCTGGGCGGTGTCCTGAGGTCATCCGCACAGCCTCAACTCTACGGCCATGGCGATCAGCCACAACTCTACGGCCATGGCGATCAGCCACAACTCTACGGCCATGGCGATCAGCCACAACTCTACGGCCATGGCGATCAGCCATTGAGCGGCAAATAACTCCCTCTGATAACTGATCATTTGTATCGGGGTTCAAAAGTTCCCAGAAGCTGTCCGGGTACTCCGCCATTTTGACTCTATGACGAAAATCCTATCAAGGATAGGACGTCGGTTATCTCACCTTGCTATATACTGGATTGTACTGTTAGTTACTCAGGCAATTTGTCAAACCCTTCCAGTAAATCCCCTACCTTAGGCACCCTCAGTTTTCTCAAGAAGGTTAATCAGGTGGCTCACATGGCAGGCCACCTTCACCGGGCACTCCGCGCAGGCTGAGTGCCGCAGCGGGAGACAGTGGAAGGCCGCTACGTTACAGCGAAAGCTTTACACCACGGGTGCTTGTAAGCTGCCTGACCCTAGAAATACGAGAAAACCCCTCCCCAAGCCGGTCCCCCACAATGTTCCAATTGGGGGACCCGTTGCCGGCACTAGAGCCCGTGGCGACCCTTGTCCCATCAGCCAGTCGCGGAATTATTCTAGACCCATTGAAGTCTCGACCGTCTGCCCCGGCGCCGCAGCAACGTCGGGGCTGCTGACAGGGCTAGCTTGTACCTTGAAATAGCATCACGGCTTGCCCATTTATGACGCTATACGGAGAAAAGAGCACCAGAGCTAGGCCTGCCAGCCTCCGTCCGGCCTTTTAGCTTGGATGTGGAGATGGACGATCGCCGAGGCTCGTGATGGAGGAGAGCTCTGCATGGCTCGTTTCCTCTCAAGGCAGGTTACTTTGCACGAGATGCATTACGTCGAGGCTCGGGCAAGCCAAGTATAAAGGGAGTCGTCGGTCTCGTCCAGTTGGTTCTCGTTTCTTGTATCATCACTCTCATCCTCATCACTCAAACACTCAGCTTCTTAAGCATCCAGTCAAGCAAACCACAACCGCCTCAACCCCATCACCAACTCCCTCCTTCACTCACACACACCAACAAACAACTACCGCCAACATGAAGCTGTCCGGTCTCCTCTCTGCTCTCACTCTCGCTACTGCCGCTTCGGCCACCACTGGTAAGTTCCTCGCAAGACAGTGTCTCGTAATGGAGAACAACAAAGCTAACAAGATTATCACAGTCTCCTACGACACTGGCTACGATGACAAGTCGCGCGATCTGGTCCATGTCGCCTGCTCCGATGGCAAGAACGGTCTCATCACCCGCTACGGCTGGAGCAAGCAGGGCGACGCCCCCAAGGGTGTCTACGTCGGCGGTGTCAACGTCATCGCTGGCTGGAACTCCCCCAACTGCGGCGGCTGCTACCGCCTCGAGTACAAGGGCAAGAAGATCAACGTCCTGGCCATTGACCACGCCGGCAGCGGCTTCAACATTGGCCTCGACGCCATGAACGCCCTTACCAACGGCCAGGGCGCCAAGCTCGGCCGCATCAACGCCCAGGTCTACCATGCCACCGCTGCCGACTGTGGCCTCAAGAAGTAAACGGGCGCATCTCTTTCAGAAATGATTTCACGACCATGAGCGGACATTTGGGGATGGGGTAGCGGAATACTTCTTTCTCTCCTTTAGACTATGGGTTTAATACTTGGCATTGCCTGGCGTTGTAGTTAACGATCAGTTACACTTGATCTACCTAAGTATTCATATATGAGTAAACATGAAGCTTTACTTTTTCAGTTTCACATTTTACTGCACTTGAATCTGATGCCAGTGACAAACAACCGGTTGCTTCTTTTGATCCTTTTGCTGCAACAATTCATACATATTCTTCACCATCGACAGGAGAGGGAACATACTACAAACCCGCTTGCCAGCCATCCGTTCATTATTTTGACGTTGCCACTCATGTTGATTACCCCTCATCGTCGCTTTCATTATTCTCCTGGATTCTCATTCCACCGTGTGTGTCTGTTTCCCCGACCTCTGCTGCACGGCTCTAGCGTTCTCTCAGTCTATTTGACGTTCTTTTTCCGGCTCCCCAAGTCCACGGACGTTTTCGCTTCTTGTTCCCGCTCTTTACGCATTCTTCGGGACTTTTTAGATTGTCACTGTCCGGGCTGCTCCTCGTTGTTGTGCCCAGGTGTCGTAGTGACGGCGGGGTGGTGATAATCTCGGGAGGAGGCGACAACGATGAGCTAGAGTCACTCCGAGTGCTACTCTGCTCCAGCGTTCCGTTTCCGAGGAAGTCGCCAAGGTCTGACTTTTCAGCGCTCGTTGCGAGGGAATCAATGGACGGAAACTCGTGGTCAGGTGTAGCAGGCTGGCTGCTTTGTGAAGCAGCATCGATACCTTCTTCGTCTCCTGGGTTACCTCGCATGTCAGCGAGGAACAAGACGTCAGAAAGAAGAGCTTACCGTTGTCCCGTCGCGGCGGGCTTCTAATCCACATTGCACACTCCAGCACCTCAACGCGCGCTGCGAACTCTTCGTACTTTAGACCGTACTCCAAGCCCTGATGTGGGATACGGGCCTCCTGGAGCGTCTTGAATACCGCTGTGATACCTTTGCCCTGGGCTACGGATTCTGCAAACTCCACGAAGCGATCAAACAGCCCTACCTCGCCTTTGAACACTATGCAATTTTCCTCAGAACTAAAGCCCATGAAGTTGTCTGCGTCTGGATCAGAGATTCTGTTGATCTTGAGCTCAGTAGCCGCCTTGTCCTCCGTTAAAGGAGTCAACTCCACGTTGATGTCAGTGGCCGGAAGGAGTTCTATGGAGGGTGGTGTCGGGGTGGTTTCGCGGAGGTTGTTGGATATGAGGTATTCGTGATAGGCTGGCTCAAGGATAGCAGCTCGAGCGGCTCCGAGGCTTGCGATCTGTTCAGCAGAAAGATTATCAAGCCCGTCGACAACGTGAGCAGACATGGTGCAAGCCGGTTGCCGAGAGGGGCGAGGAAAGACTACTATAGTAAGAGAAGCAAACTCGCCCCAAATAGCAAGACACTAAGGTTTTCTGAATGCGGTACTCTTCTCTCTTTGTTTCTATATTTCGAATAAAGGATGAGTTTTCCCAGCGCCATCGTAAAAATGGTCTTTTCGTACTTTGGATTGGTTAATGGGAGGCAGCAGACAGCGGGCAGCTGCGGCGGCGGCGGCTGCCAGGCACCTGCCGACGGCTGGCAGATGAAATGCGACTGAGAATACCTCTACCTTCTAGCTGGAGGTTCCAGATTGCTACTGACTCAGAAGCAAACACCGAAAGGTAGCACGTTTTTTAACAGCTTCTGTCCCAAGCCTCAAGGTACTAGTACCTCATAGCCTTGATGGATACACCGTGGACCCTTTAAGTTGGCTGGACTGCCCAATGTTACCTTATGTTATCTGTTAGTCCATAAGCTAGGATATCCCTTGAGAATCATATGACGACTCATAGTTTTCAGAGATAGGGTTTTAATCAGAACATAGTCGGTCGCCTTGACCAGGAGTGCTCTGCTCAGGAGTGCGACGTTTGTGCCATTGAAAAGGAACCTGATCACATTCGCAACTCAACCCGGTCTAATGACATTGCGATATGTTTGCGCGTGTTTGAATACCTAGGTCCCTTCGAATTATTTTGTCAAGGCACGGAGACTGGTAAGTGCGCATGAATCAAGTGTCCGAGCTGAGGCCTGGATCGCAAAGAGTGCGTCTTATATCTTTGCAAACTGCGAATAGCGGTCAAAACTGAGATGCCGCCAATATCGTTTCAAGGATCAAACCACAAAGTTCATCCCTGGTTAGATTTACCAACAGATTGCATTCGCAAAATATCAGGATGGATGCATCAGCCAGCAGGAAACCTCCCGTAAACGACAATTCCGGGCTGAAGGGCAAACGCAAAGCCGTTCAAACGCAACGCCTCACTACCGAGCCGCGATGCAGCCTGTGGCAAATGTAACCCGAGGCCAAAAAAAAAAAAAAAGACGTTCCATCCATGGTCGGGATTAATGAAAGGTTTCTGAGTTAGCAAGAAGCGGCCAATTAATGCAACGTGGGGTAATCCTAGTTCGTCACAAGCTCGCATTCGGATACCCATCATGACCTCAGCATGGAACTTTCCAATGGAGTTCAAAGATAAGATGCGACTAGATTGAATCCTCCTTTCAACAACTTCTTTGGTCAAGTCAAACAATCTCCAATCATTTCATTGACTGCGTAAAGGATATCACCGCTGTATAAGAGTGGAAAATGAACTTGCCGACAATACATCAACTCCCCAATGAGCTCATCGCTCACATCCTTGGCTTCCTCGACTCGGGGTCCAGTCTTCAGCAACGTCTCTACGAAGACCCAGCCAAAATCACAAGGCCCCTGCAGCATGGTCCAAATGCCCCTCTCAAGAACGCTTCTCTCGTGTGTCATCTGTGGAGACGCTCCGCCTTGAGCTTGCTCTTTCGCCATGTAGTCTGGTCCTTTCAGCGCTTCTACAAGCCAGTGTGTGACGATATCGCATCGCAGATCGAGGTCCTGGATTTCCTGCGGCGCAACGACATCGCAAGACATGTTCAGAGCTTTACCGTCCTGATTGACCTCCCTCGAGGATCGGGTCATAATAGGTACGCTGATGGGCAGTTCTGGGGCCTTCTGCCTCCTGAATCGTGTCGGCCAGAGACGTCCATGTCGTGGAACCTGCTGTGGTCTGTTCTCGCACCAGAACCCGGGCGTCCTGAAGATGGTGATGATAGCAGGGAGGGCGAGGAGAGGGGTCGCAAGCATTGGGACAATAACTGGCTGTGGCATACAATCTTCGACACTGTCGACCCTCTGCGGTTTACTTTGATCAGCTCGGCGGACATTGTTTCTTCGCTGCTTAGCCGGAGCGTTGACTTGTCGAGCGACTGGGCCTTCAACAGCACCTACTACATCCTATCGTTATCGCGGAAAGCTCACGACTCCGATAATAAGGCGAGGGCGAGTCAACTGCCGTCGCAGAAGCCAGACAATGGGCACCTGCTGCCCTGCGACCTCCTCAGCATTCGAAATTGGACTGCGCTGTTGATCAATGAAGGGTCTTTTGCTCCCGTATACGCAACCTACGAATTCTTCCATTACTCGCCACCGACTCTCCTCCCCGTCGTCCTCGACGCCGCTGACCCTTCATTCAGCGACACCCGCACAAACCTCCAGTCCTTCTCCTACATTGCCACCTTTCCCCTGGCCCACCACATCGCCGACTCCCTGATTCCCACCTGCCCACCCGTCGAGCATCTCTTTGTCCAGCTCATGCCCAAGAATCGCGACTTCTGGGAGAGCGACACCCTGTCACGGGTGAATCTGTCCGATCTATGGCTCGAGTGCGATGCCTCGTACTCCCACCTGATGCGTCAGCTGCTGGATCCCGCTCCTCAACGAGGCTGGGAAAAGCTCAAGGTATTTGAGAGCGGCGATGCCCCGACTGAGGGCGTGTGGAGAATGGGCGCGTACGATGCCTACATTGACGGCGTGAACGGGTGGAGAGAGGATGGTGAGGGTGTCTTCGTTAGGGATGCAATTCCAGCTGTTGCTGCTGATGAGCTTGAAGATGATTTCCACAATCTGGAGGGCCTCGAGGCCCTGGGAGTCTGATGCCTTCACTGATGTCCTAGTGCGTGTGATCTGATATATTGACGCTGACGCTCTACGTTGGAATCAAAGTTCTTTCATTTATTCCAAGTGAGTCGTTTGCGCGTTTTAAAAATGTGACTACAGCCCTTCATAGCTGTGGCAACCTGAATGAATACCTGTAACTGATGCAGACCCGAACCCATTTATACAGAACCTATGAGACAACGTGTACGCCGACCTAAAACAGCCTACAAAATACCCCAGTCCACATTTCCTGATACCATGACAAAGGTGCGTCAGACTCAATCATCATCACTATCAATATCACCGTCCTTGTCGCTGTCCGACAAGTCCACGATGGGCTCCAGGGCCTCGTGCTCCCTCATCTCTCGATACGTGCTCCAGGTCAGGCCCAGGAAGGCAACGATGATCATTGCGCCGCCACTGATGGCCGCGAAGCTGAGGGGCTCACCAGTGATCATCCAGTCCACAATGGCGACGATAAAAATGGTGAGCAGAGCAGCCACAGAGGATAAGACCGGCGAGGTCAAAGAGATGAGGACAAGGAACGAGCCGCTGAAGATGGCGTTTGCGAGCACGGCAAAGAGGACCAGCCCGCCGGTCGAAGCATCGGGCAGCTCGAACTTTTCGATGCCCGTAAGGTGAAGTAGGGGGAGCGGAATCCACAAGCAGGTCAGAGTGAAGAGGCCGATGCATGAGCCGAACGTGTTGGCAAAGATCATGCCGCGGCCGGGAGAGACACCCTCGGGCGGACAGGCGTAGCGCTTGTATAGGACTTCATAAAGGCCATACAAGACGGAACCCACGCCGATGACGAGGTTGCCGAGGAATCGGTTTCCAGCTTCAACGTCCGGGGCGCCCTCCTTGGTATCTCCGTATGCTACGACAAGCACGCCCGCGATGGCGATGAGAACGGCGATCGACTTGTCGAGACGCAAAGGTTCGTGGAGAAGTGGCACCGAGAACACGTATGCGAAGAAAGCAGAGCAGTTGTAGATGGCCGTCAGATCCGAAGGCGTCGTCAAACTGACAGCGATGTACCAGCTCAACCCAGCAACCGTCAACGCACAGGTGATCATGGCAGTGAAGCGAATCATATAGCGAACGGGCCGGGCGCGGTTCTGTATCGAGAGGTGGAACACATCGAGGGTCTGCGTTTCGATCATGATGGCTGTGGTGCGCAGCTGCTGCTTGTGGCGCTTCCAGAAGACCGGCCAGGGGACCTCGCGCTTCTGAAGGCGCAGGATGAGGAGTTGAACGGGCCAAAGGACAATCCAGGAGCCGTGGGTGAAATACATCATGCAGTATGCTTTGTCCCAGCCGAGATCATGCTGGATGTATGCGCTCAGTTCTGTCTGAATGCAGAATGACACCAGGCTGATGGCCAGAAAAATGGCAGCGTATGTGTACTTTCTGCGTGTTGAACTGTCGGCATCGGCGGTACGCGGACTGCGGCTGCGCATCGCAGAGCGCCGACGCACGGAAGGTCGCTCGATCATCTCTCGATGGTAGGAAGCGTCATCTTCGCTAGATCTCATTGATCCTTGGCTGTATCTTCGGCCGTTGCCATCTGAAGAGCCTGTAAAGCCGGCGCGGCCGCGCTCTTGATCGTCTTCCTTGTGGAGCAGCGGTGTCCCGGACTTTCCGTCCGTAGGTCGCTGAAACAGCGGACGGCGAAGGCCATTGGGGTCCATCTCGTCGAGTTCTAGCGACTCGCGGCTAGTATTGCTATGGGTATTGATATTGCGGTCGTGGCGTCTCGAACCGTCAGGATCTGAAGGGGCGCTCGGAGGGCTGGGGTTGGGGCCGCGAGCGCCGGTACTGCTCGGTCTTACGGTCGAGCGGCCTTCTGGTTCGCATGTGGTGCTATGGTCGGGGGACGAGTCAAGGGACAATCGATCGTGGCCTTGCAGGAGATGGACCTCTTGGTCGCTGTCCTGACGACGAGGCATACGAGGAGATGAAAAGAGGTAAATATAAAAAGAGGAGAAAGGAGAGAAGAAGTATAAGAATACGAGACGGGCAAAGGAGTGAATCAGCTTAAGCCCTTCTTGCTGTGCCGGGTCGAATGAAAGCGAGGTAATCCTGCTCGTGGTGGTGTTGAAAGAACATTGGATTGGAGCGATTCCCGTTCGGCTGGCGCGCAGGGCGCGGCTCTGACAGTTGAGTGGCCCGCTCCGGAAACGGGCGGGTCCCAAGACCCCGAAAAACAGGGGGCGCTCCGCTTTCCGCAGGGAAATGGACAGGGGGCCTGCAGAGCCGGGATGCCACGCCCACGGGGGGGGGG
>JADBHU010000218.1:0-20790 GCA_017140155.1 Fusarium devonianum | reverse complement strand
GGCCGTTCTCGGGGATGGGGGTCTGCCGTCTAACATGAGCAGAGCTTGAGTGGCCGGGTTGAGGTTGAGAGGCAACATGATCGCCTTGATAGTCGGTCATGGAGAAGCCCCGCCTGGGGGCCTTCATCGGTCCTCTCTTCTTGTTGAGTTCTTGCATGCGCAGGGCGTGTTCTTCCCGGGACATGGACATTGAAGAGTCAGTCCTGCCGAAACCAGGTCGCTTGGCGAGGGAGCCATCGGTGGCCTCGTGAGTCGGGGTTCCGGCAGGGGAAAAGGCGGGATCTGCCAGCACCTGAACCATTGTGATTGGCAGTGCAATCCCGTCAGAGTCGAGGTCGGTCTATGTTTTGAAAACGAGTAATCGTTGAGGGTCGCTGGTGCCGTGCAGAGATTGGTGGTGGTGAATAATCGTGTTTAATTGTAATTGGGTTGTGGGTTTTATGTCACGTCGACAACGTTATACCGGCGAGGCTTGGTTCGATGCTGGTGGGTTGAATGCCTCACTAGCGCGGTCATGAGCAGATGGCAGGTATAAGTTGATTCTCTGCTTGTCGATCGGGGGGACCAAGGCAAATCCCTTGACGAGGAGTGGCAACGCGAGCCGGTTATAAAGAACTTGACGATGGAGAGACACGCCGGGGGTTGGGCAAGGGCCGGTCGGAATCCGAGGGACGGTGGCTGCCGTGGGGAAGCACTGTAGCAGTGGGTGGCATGACGGATCCCGGACCCATTGCGAGCCAATTCGGGATCTGTGATTCTCGCCAGGGGCCGGGCCCCCCTGTAAGCTAGGCGCCCAGGAAAAGACTTGATAAGCTAGCGCTAGAACTCCTTCAGTGGCTGCCCAGCGTCTGACATGGTGACGCCGAAAACCCGCAACTTCCCACACTGCTCGGCCTATGTTGCCGCGTATGCCGGAGCCTTTTTTGACTCGAGCTTGACAAACGGTGGCAAGGCGACAGTAAACCCTTACTCAGGATGTGCATCAAGAGAAACCTCTCATGCATCGTACAGTAAACACTACTAATGTATGCCTAGAAATGAGTGTGCCGGGCCGGGTAGAGGCCGTCTGTCTCTGTTGAGCATCGTATGACGGGAAGAAGCGAGGCCATATGGCGTCTTCCCCAGACGATTGTGATGTCGTGGGATGGTCAGGTGGGGGGGAATTCCTGACCGAATCCAGTTTGACAACCGCTTTTCCAGAGAGTTCTCAAGCTTCGGCTCCGGTCCTCGAAGCATCCGAATCCCGTCTTTTTCGCCGGGCGTTTCCGCTGAATGCTGTGGTATTCTGACAGGCAATCGATCCATCACCATAATAAATGTACCCAGTGTGCAGCAACAATTTCTCGTCCGCACCGGCAAGCCCCGTCAAGCTCTCCAAGAAAACGTTCTTCTCGGGGAGTCTAGCAAACGGCACGACCCCAGGGCTCGACGTCATTACGGAGTCGATGTATCGCAACCGGTCAAGGTTCCCCTCACACACGCTCAGTCAAAGGGGACGACAAGCCCCGCCGGAAGCGGGACCGATCATCGGTTCAGGGTCGTCCAGGGGAACACCAAGAGAGCCCTTGATTGAAGCGGGCATGTCCAGATAATTTCAGCTCGCGCTCCCGGTCAGACGTAGGTACTTGCGCGAGTTGGACCCTGAGACGAAAAGGAAAATTTTCTGCGCACGAATCAGGCGCGCACCCTCTTTCCAATGTCGATGTTGGCCAGGCCATCGGGTTCTCCGACTTCTTGTCATCGCCGGCCTTGCATCTTGCCTTGCCGGGCGTGTGAGAGCCTGGTTGAGCTTCAGCTTCTGATTTGTCTTCCCTCTCTCGCCTGCGTGCCCTGTCTACCCTCGCCGGCTGCATCTGCATGTCGCAGCGAGTGCGCCAGAAGTAGTCTTGATTGCGCGTCAATCACGTCTCTTCGTTAAAGCTGCCCAGTGAAACGGGTCCGATCCGACGAGATAAACGGCCAGATAAACCCGATACCCCATGCAGTTGAACAGCGCCGATGTAGATTTGATGCCACCAGCTCGATCAGAGACCCAGCGTATCTCTCTGCCCTCGTTTGGGTGGTCCAGGATTCGCATTGTCTGCTTCGTCGGGCGTGGAAGTGAATCGATAATAGGGCTGAAGATGTCTGATAGGCCAATCATGTCTCAAGGGTTGCTGGTAACTTCGCGTCGCGTGAGCGAACCTCCTGACACCCTGTAACTCCAGACTGCTACCCAATGTACGCAACTGCGTCATCTCCGTGCTTCCACCAATGACTCCATTATTATCTGCTGGCGTGTGGTTTCAACGACGGCCAGACTTCTGACGTCGACCGCCTCTTGATGGCACATCCTCCGTTTGTGTATCGACATAGCTTGCATCCATGACCTATGTTGGAATGTCGAGTTGGCTAGCACCACTGAACCTTCAGATCCAATTCCCTTACCTCGAGATGCTCACATGCATGCAAAAGCCCAACGAGTTCAATAAGTTTTCAACATCAATAGCCTGGCGGACGGGAAACCGACGGCTCCTGACACCGAAGACTTACAAGGAAAAACCACTCTAACCACCACGTGAAGGCCATTGCGTAGTTATTCCCAAAAGTTGTTGAATACCCTACAACTACACCAGAGAGACTTGGTGGCTTTACGCCACCGTCGACCACCAACGAGCGTCGATATGTCTCTCTGGTGGACGGTATATATTTCACATATTCCTATGATTAAAACAAACTGGTAGTCCGTTAAACTATTTCCACTACAGCCAGCCGTTCCGACAGAGAACTGACATCGCTCAATATCCCCAGGGGCCATTGGTTGCAATTTAGACTGATATACCACCCCGATCATTGTGTGACATGCCGTTGTCAGGCCATTTTCATGAGTCAATGTAGAGAGATAGCTCT
This sequence comes from Fusarium devonianum, assembly GCA_017140155.1. Lineage (NCBI taxonomy): Eukaryota > Fungi > Ascomycota > Sordariomycetes > Hypocreales > Nectriaceae > Fusarium > Fusarium devonianum. Next base: position 17,901 of record JADBHU010000218.1, on the reverse strand, counting down.
CATTCCCAGTCATAGGCCAATTCCAACCTTGTACTTCTTTAATATGAAACGGTAGAGATGATACAGTTGTTCCCTAGTCATTCCTCCTCGATTGCGAGACAACACGATGTGAAGTATGGAGGACAGCATTCGACAGAAACCAGTGGCCTGGCATCATATTATTAACTCCAGCGTATTTGTACATCCAAGTCCTGAAGGATCACCAAAGTCGGCGGCAGATGGCTTAACCGGAAGCTCGATCATACCCTTCGTATTCCTAATGTCACGCTTCCCAGGTCCCTCAACGCCATGGCTGGATCGGGTTACCATCCACGTCCGAAGAGGATTACTCGGTCCAGAGTCAGGTGGCAACCCCCCCTGAACGTTCGATCATGTTGCTCGCAGTTGCTCGAGCCTCAGATGGCAATCCAGATAAGCATGACAACAACATCGAGACCCTTGCCCTCGCCGCCATCGTACTTGAAGGTCCACATGCCGTCCTTCTTCTCATCCCAGTACGCGCCGGTCGCGCTGTGCATTCCTCGTCGGCCGACGTGAGGCTTGCCATCGGTGGCAGTGGCTTCAGAGCTGGTGGAGATGTGAGGCTCCTCGCCCTGGGTCTCGGTACCGCCGCGGGACTTGTTCAGGGCGGATGTGGGGACGAGGTGCTGGACGATGGTGCTGTTGCACGCAAACTTGAAGGAGGGAGCAGAGGCTCCCTGGGGGGTCGACTCGGAAATGACAGCCTTCAGCACAGAGCTCTGGAGCAGAGATGTTAGTGATCGTGCAGGGAAGCCGTCGCAGGCGAGCATGTTGCACTCACGATAATGGTCGAGTTCCATTGCTCCGTCTTTGCGTGGTCGTAAAAGTCGGCGCTGCCGATGGCGCTGCTACAGGCCTATTTTTGTTGACATCAGTATACGTGCTCACAAAGATGCATGCTATTGACGTCGGCGGTAAGCAACGGTCGAGGACGACGCACATCGGTAGCAATCTGCTTGAGGCGGTTAAAGGGAATAGGCTAGCACATTGTCAGCATCTATCTGCCTAGTCACGGCATGGTACTGTTGTTGCGCGTACAGGAGTGGCCATTTTGGAGATTTGAAGTAGGTTCGTATGTAGTTGAGAGGGGAAAGTTTGGAGCACTGGGGGTTGATGGCGTGGTGGAGTGAAGACGAAATAGTCGGTAAACAAAACAGCGTCACAGCGTCGAACTCGTCACGGCGTTATCAGATAAACCGAGCTATATCCAAGCGCAAAACAACGACTTAGCATCATGCAAAACAGTTCTCAATCTCCCATATCATGCATCCCAGGTCGTTCTATGCTATACTTACGTGCAACCCAAACGCGCCGTTGCTTAAACGTGCCGCATGATAAACAATATCCCGTTGCTGTTTGGATTGGTGCCGGCCCGTGTGTCTTTCCCTTTCGGGCATCGAAACGGAATCCCATTCCGCCGGGGCGATACGAGAACAAGCAGACAACACGTGACTCGCGCTGTTGCCGAAGCGCCCGTCCAACCAATCGGCCCACGTGCGTCTTCTTCCTGGGTCCTGCAAGCATGAAAGTGGAGCTCTCTGCTCCTCCCTCGGTCGAGCCACTGTCGTAACGATTGAACAAGCTTCTTGGGCGACGAAGCTTTTCTCTCGGGACTCTCTTTTTTCCTCCCTCTTCGTCTTCACCAATCCCTACAGGAGTGCGCGAGTTTTATCAATTGCTTCAAGCAGACTCAGTCACGCGATCAATTGACGGAAAATCCTGACTCGGCTTCAAATACTGTCCTAGCGCTGTCGGAAGCACCAACTACAAACCGACCACCATCGACAAGCAACTCGCCGGAAATCACAATGTCTTCCCAGCCTCTCCTCCAGACCACGCCCGGTACGACTGCCCGATATTACCAGATCTGAGGCTCTGCGAGTCGCGATCAAGTACATCTGTATTATGTATCTCTAACATTATTAACAGGCAAGCGCATTGCCCTGCCAACCCGTGTCGAGCCCAAGGTCTTCTTCGCCAACGAGAGAACCTTCCTGTCATGGCTCAACTTCACCGTTATCCTTGGCGCCCTCGCCATCGGCATGCTCAACTTCGGTGACCGCGTTGCCTTTATCTCGGCGTTCCTCTTCACAGGCGTCGCCATGTTGACCATGATCTACGCCTTGGTGACATACCACTGGCGAGCCAAGTCTATACGAATGAGGGGCCAGGCCGGCTTCGATGACCGCTTCGGTCCTACCGTTCTGGCCATCATTCTGCTCCTGGCCGTCATCGTAAACTTTGTGCTCCGAATCACCGATCAGCCCAAGAACCACGGCAGCTAAGTATGCACAACCGAAGCCAAGGAAACTAGGCAAAATATGGGGCTATGGAGGATGCAAAAGTGGGGGAATACTATGGTAGGGTCGATTCTTTGGCGAAGCATCGTGGGTTGGCGTTAGAGCCGGGGCGGTCACACAGATTTGGGGTACGGTACTTGGGGGCTGGAGGTTGTAACCGACATTATAAGGAAGAGTAGGATGTGTCTGGCGCTGAATCTGGGTATCTCGCAGAATGCTCCGTAATTTTTACCTGATCAAAATGAATATTTTTATGCCAAACGCCAAATAGCTTTTTGACCTCCGGCCGTGCTTCCAGCTCCCAGAGCAGAGTTTGTCCCAAATGAACAGGCCTGAGTAGTTTCGCAAGACCAGCCCCAGGCTTTTATGTTGAGCGCTTCTCGCAAGAAGGGTCGCGAAATTTTGTCTACAGCTTTCCGTTCGGCTGAACTCCAAAATTTCCATGTTATCAGTCGTCATGTCATGCTCGACCTTTCAGGTCTTCGTTTCTGCGCTCGACTGAATCGTAATTCCCTTGTTCGCTTTGAGCTCCGGTATAAGAGAAACCGAGAGGAAAACCCTCATAGACTTGATCGCGCGTGTCGAAGGGCGGGGCAATACAGCGTCTTCGAACCGGCTGTGCATGGCCTCGAAGTCGTCGCTGTCCGATGCGTCGTCTTCTGCACCCTTTTCAATGACTGTTTCTTCGACGACGTCTCGCTTCTTGAACTTGTCTGGCAGATCGAATAGCTGGTTGTACTGGAAGTATGGTTTGCCCTCCTCAACCAGAACCTTCTTGCATTTTTCAACCACCGTGATCAGCTTGCAGACATCGGCGGTACGAGCATGCAGCAACACCAGCCGCGGTCGTTCGCCATCGTCTAGTAAATGCTTAACAGTAGAGGTGATGCGCTTGCTGATCTTGGTGGATGAAATAACCGAGGCTGTGAGGATGTCGTACTTGGGATCGAGTTCGGCAAGGATTGCTTCATGGGGAGCTATGAGGGCGGACGTTGGGTGTTGCGGATCCTGTGCTCGAGCTCGCTTCTTGTTGCCAGAGTTATTCGACAGGATCGTGTCCGGTTTTCTCTTGCCGGGGCCATGGCTATGGCTTGGAACGGGCATAGTCGTGACGAAGGAGGTTGGAAGAAAGAAGTTACCTAGGTAAGTTGATGTGGCGAGCGGAAGGTTGCCGCCCGGCAGTCTGAGGTCAGCTTCTTGGCGGGGGCTAAGCGCATGCAGGACGTCCAAAACCCTGCATTCATTCTAGTCGAAATGCTTCCATCGGAACTGGACGGTGCTTGTGAGTCGTAGCTAAGATGAGTTCTCGAGCAACGAATGACAAACACTGGCTTTCGTTACCTGATAACTCTTCAAGCTTTACCGAAAAGTGGGCACCGCCAGATCTTACTAAGGATCGCTCCTTGAAAGTACCAGCGTGTGGGTTCTGTGAGTCGGCAGGTGTATCTAGGAAGCTTGCTTGAATCGTACTATTAGCTTCCTGATAATACTTCACCTTAATCTGATACTAGGCGCCTACATTCCAATGCTTAAGACGGCTTAGGATTTAAGAGGTGTATTTTTTTATGCATAGAAAGATTACTTAGGCTTGGAAATGGTTAGCAGTTGACATTGAGATTCTGGATCAAAGCATAGAGGGTTTAGTGCAGGGACCTAGAACAGGCAAAGCTCAAATTGGGACAGGGCAGCTGTGGCTGATTGCTTGTCTTGACCCTTTGGGCGCTAATGGCTCGGAATCCTGAGCATGCCTCAGCTTGGATCAGCCAAATCTTGGAGGCACACACATCGAACTCGGCCGCTCGACCCTTGACTCAAAACTTGAAACCAACTGCTTCATTCCTCTGACTTGCAACGTATTGTCCTGCAGGCAGTGGCAAATATGATCCTCCATCGTTTCGCACTCTACCCAAGCTGCAGATGTCATGTTATGACGACTCTGGCGAGAAGCAGTGGGGCGGGGAGTGGTTCCGGTAGGACGCATCTCCCAAGTTCCAGCTCCCCCTTCGACTTGCATGTCGTAGCTCGTTACCGACGTCGCAGTCCTGAGGCTAAGGAGCGTTCCCCGGATCTTAGCGTTAATGGCTTACTTCCGACATCGACTCTTTGCGACAGGGTGGAATTTATGTAGGTACGTGCGAGATAAGCCCGAGGTCTGATGCTGCGAGCCGGGAACAAGAGCCTTGGGCCGCGCGAAACCGCTCCCGTGTTAGGGCGCCCGCCCTGTGCAATATGTACCGCGCTATGGAAGGACGGAGATGAGAGCCTGGCGTTGTGTTGAAAGTACCGTATTGGCGTTTTAGCCATCCAAGCTGCGAAACTCAAGTGGGTCACCAAAATGAGCTTGGTTGGAAGTGGCTGCAGCAACTCAAGTCTGAACCCCACGTCCCACACAGCCCATTCTCTCCCTTTCCAAACCTAGACGGGTGAGATGGTTGCACTGTCAGACGTACAATCCTCGTCTCTGATACCGACTGGAGGAGTGATTGTCAACCGTGAAGCAGCAGCATGTGACGGAGGACGGAAGCCTGAGACAGGAGTACGTATAAGCGAGAAAGGGTGCCAACGCCTGCACTTCCGTAGAAGATATGCGTAGTAGAGCGATGCTCGCTGAAGGTTCTAGCAACCCTAACTGACAGTGCTCATGGAATGTGGATGGATGGGGTCCATCCGCTTGAGTTTACGCCTTTGCCTCCACGTTTTGGTGGGAACCATGCTTCACACAGAGCCATTCCCTTTCGCTGGGGAGTGCGTATCTTTACCACTAATTGACGATTAGATTGCATTTACGGCAGCCGACTGACTCTTGTCCAGGCTAAAAGAACGAGCATATTGTTGGTACTGCGCAGAATGGCTACTCGCTGGAACGAACTGGGTGCATGGGCACGGAGCAAGTCGCCGATAATCCGGACCCACTCGTCATTCCGTCATTCAACGGATCTCGTCTTGGCCTACGGAGTACTGTTGTTTTTAGCAGCACTTCATATGCCAGTCGTTCATTGGTGGTCTTACATGCAAGCAGCCTGAGGGGAACGGTCGGACCCTTGTTCATCTACGTAGACTTGCGTAGTTAACAGAACTCAAGATGCTGCAAGCACGCCGCTCGCCAGATTAGTGACTGTGAATCAACGCGGGCATTCGTACTTTCACAAATCGCCTGGCCCTGGTGGCTGGTGGCCAATGCACCTCGGCAGACGGATAGATGCGTCCTGCTGGCTCATGAAAGTGGAAGCGCTCGTCCATTACGGGAGGTGCTGGCCTCCAAATGAGTGCCACTGCTCGCCTCACGCCCTCGTTGGAGGCAGACGATCACCAGGTCCTCATCGGATTGGGCCAACTTGAGCAGTGAGCAACCGACTTATCTAGCGCTGGGTGCTGGACCCTCACGCAATCTACCTGGATGGGTTCCCGCCTGTAACTGAGTGGTGTGTGGATGCTCCCAAGGCTGCGAGATCCCCTTGCTGCTTGGCTCCAGGTCCACTCCCCCCAAAACAAATCTCCCCAGCACGCCCGCCAACAGCCTGTCAGCAGTGGCCAGCACCAAGCCTGTGCTTGTTTAGCCTGCCCGCGGCCCAACAGGCTTCGCCTCCTGTCTGCGTTTCGTCCATCAATCACTCAATCAGGGAGGCGCCCAAGCACCCTCATTCACTCTGCAAGTGCCACTTGCTTCCCCCTTCCCCGTAGCCATTCCACTTCCCTTCCTGAGGTTTTGACTTTATCTCATCACTCCTTGGAAGCGGCGTCAGACTCCCGCAACAACAATCCACTTCCCTTCTTCCTCCCCGTCCAGATTCCCTTCGTACCCAATCCTTTGTGCTCGCACCCCCATTTCCTGCCTCTCCCTTCTCTGCCTCGCTTTCTTCCCTCTTACACGCTGCCTCTTACAACTCCCTCGTACACACTCTCTCCCCATCTCAAGGGACTTCTCTGTTGGCTACTGCACAGAGATTTATGTCTCGAGGCTTTTGTTAGCCCTCGACCACTTCTTTTTTATTACTCTCTCTCTGATTTCTGGCCGAAGTCCGTCGTTCGAGCCCTTGTCGCTGGCTGACCCAAAACCCTCCCCGATTCTGGCCTGTTTTGAGGGGCCACATCATCAACCCCTTTTTTTTTCGCGCCTGCGCCCGACTCCGACCCTCCGACCTGCAAGTGAGCCAGGTTACGTCAGCTTCGCTTGCGCCACCAACTTGCCAAATTAACACCAACATCCGCACCCGCTTGTTGCTCTGGTCGACTCACAACCCCCTTTGCAAGTCCCTTGCCTCAACCTATTTATTGCCTTCCCCTTGACTCTTTGTCAAGGTCTGCTCATGTTTCGTTTCTGGCAATCCGAGAATCGGGGGAGCGACCAAACGGTGCATGCGCCACAGCCGATAGCGGACTTAGTAAAGCCACTGAAACCAACCCTCCTGGCGGACAGCACCGCGACGATAGCATTGCCCAACGTGCAGCCGTCCAAACGGAGGCGACAGAGCATCGATGGCTCAGATGAGACATCGTATCCTACTGCGCCTGCTAAGCGCATGAAGACAGACCCAGGCGCTGCCAGTGACGACCCTTCAGTAGGCGAATCGCTGGCTCAACCAAGCCCTGCGAGTCCCGATCTTGAGAGCGCTCGGGATGAGATCCGCCACCAGTTCGGCCTTGAAATCCTACTGAAGCATGATGAGCTGAGACTCATCAATCAGGAGCTTGCCAAATGTCAGATCGCTCTGGAGCAACTGCGGCGTTGCCATCTCATTCCCTATCCTGTGAATTGCCTGACTCCCGAACAGATGCTCAGCGTCAGTGCTGGGAAGGGCTTTGCTGTTCAGTCTCAACCTGGAGAGGCTGTGCCCAAATGGGCGCCTCCGTTCGGCGTTGTCGATGGCCCATATGCCAGACACTATGCCAAGTGGCTCATTCCCGACCCTTCATTCGATGGCATGCAGCCCGAGTGGCAGTTCACCCCGGAAGCTGCACGTGCGAGGGCTTCGTTCACCGAGGGACGAACAACACGGAACAGCTTTACTGAGTCTGCAAGCTCAATCAAGAGTCGTTCAGGCCGCGGCATGGCTAGCCAGAAGTTGCAATCTTTGTCGAGCGGCTATCCGCAACCGAAGGATAAAGCCGGCCCATGCATCTTGAAGCGAGCTGATGGGCAGACAGTTAAGCTAGTCTGCTTGGATTGCAATCGTGAAAACTTTTCAAGCACACAGGGCTTTATTAACCATTGTCGCATCGCCCATAAGCGCGACTTCAAGAGCCATGAGGAAGCCGCCGTTCACAGTGGACACCCCATCGACATGACTGAGGGAAGCGGAAGTGTTGGGGAAGAAAAGGCACAGGCGGCCCCTACACCCATTTCACACTCTGCCTCAGTGCATCCTTTCGCTCGCCCCGACATGACCGAACAAGAAGCCTACGTAGCTCTGCGGTCGCGGATTGCCGACTCTCTCAAGCTTTATCACTCAGGCAAGCTGCCCGGTGTTGATAGCATCCCTTCTCTACCACACGGGGCTCATGGTCATGAAGATCGAAGGGCAGAGCCTCTCGAGGGAGCGCCAGATATGCCTCACCTCTCCCGCCTCCTGCAAAGTCGGAAGTTCGACGGGGATCTACGTGAACTGGTCGCCGACGCAAAGACCAAGCTGCCACTGGAAGACATATCTTCAGAGCAAGAATCGGATCTTGCTGAGACGCCCACCGAGGACAACAGAAAAGATGGATCTACTGCGCGCACACCTGTGGTCATGCGCGTGCCTGCTAAAGCCACACAGTCTCCTGCATCTATGGACAACTCGGTTCGTCCTGCAAGCAGCAAGGGCCGCGCTCCCCCAGTTGCCTTTAAGGCACCAACAAACTGCGATTCTGGCCTTAATCGGAAGCATGACGCGAACTCGATGCTCTCAGAAGAAGATTTGGATATTGAGGATGTTGACATGAGTCCCAACACCATGGTCAGCAATAATGCGCCCTCTCTGGTTAGTGACGATGGGGAGTACGATGACACAGACGACGGCTCCTCGGTATCTGGCACCAGTGATCGTATGGAGACCGAGTCGGTTTCGGATGTGGCGGAAATTACGTTGGATGACGACCAAGACCCTCGTTCTCTCCGCCGAGGCTCAAGCGGCGTGTCTGGTGCCGTCAGGCTTCGCAAAGAAGATCCGAAACATGTTACTCTGATGACCCCTGTGAAGAACTCTGCCAGAGACCGACATCCACGCAAAGTCTGAGAGTTGTCTGACGACACCCGAAAACACTCTGGAGGCTCTCCTTTTGTGCACGTATACTTATGGCCAAAGCTTGGTCTGACAGCCAATAACGTATTGGATTCACCTCTCTTCTAGAACCACCACATTACAACAATATCATTTTTAGTCGGTACTTTATGATTGTTTCTTTTTCTTCTTTTTTTCCTTTTTTTTTCCCTGAGGACAAGCAAGGTTGGAGTAACGACATCTGTAGCTTTCAGCACGTCGGAAATGAGCAATGGGCAACTTTTCGAGCCATGGCGTCCCGCAGGTATACTGTCTGGAAGTGTTTATCATGGGGGCTTATTTTTGTTTTATAGAAGCGCGTGTTTATATCAAGGCGCCACGGGAGACGGGGTATTCTCATAGGGGGTTTGTTTCGCCTTTTTACGCTGCTCTTTCTGCTTTGTCGCTACATTGCTCGAGAAACTGCTCTTGGGGACGGGAAGAAAAGGGACGATCGTGTTGTACGATAGGGCTAAGAATGAGCCCGCAGATCACCTTGCTTGTATCATAGTACCTTTGGGTGGCTCGAGTGGAACCGAATCTGAGAAACAAAATGAAGCTCAACATGGAGCAAGATTCACGAACCGAACTAAGGAAATACCACCGTACAAGTGACCTGTGGTGACTCGGTAGCGAATAGCGACAATACCCGTCATTTGATGAAGTTGGAGGGATCGCTGGTGGCGCTTCGGGACAGGGGGGTAAATTAGCTTTAATTAACCCCTGTTCCTGGATAAACATTCCTTTAAAGTCCAGACCTCACACAATCGGATCTCTGTTGGCTGTGGGAGAAACCAATTGGATCATGTTTTAATGTGTTTATTAATGAATTATTAGTATCAGTAGATCATCTGCCCCCAGGCCGTTGGATATACGCTCTTTAACCCCAATTTACGAATCAGCACAGAAACTCCGCCTCTTCTCTTCGTCTCTCGTCACAGCATTGCAGCAACCACGCCAGCAACGGCGAGCAGGACACCACCCGTGTTGCGGGCCAGGTCGGCGGCGTTGTTAGTACTCTCGGCAGCGGGGGCAGACTCGCTGGCAGTGGCAGACTGGGTGGCCTCGGCGTCAGTGGCAGTGGCAGTGGCAGTGGCATCGGATGTCCCAGCAGTCTCGGAGGCGGCCGTGGCGGTCTTGGTAACCTTGGACTTTGTGCCGTATAGAGAGGCCTGCTGGCAGAAGATCTGGACCTGGCTCTGTGCGCTGGAGAGGCGCTGGTCGTCGGGGCAGTTGTTGTAACAGCTGCAGTATGTCAGTCATCTGAGTAATCATGGACGGCGAGAGCTCAGGGGAAGGGTGTGTTCTTACGTTGCCACGGCCTCGTAGCCAGCGCAGAGGCAGTCGTAGTCGGTGCTCTCGCAGTCTTGGACCTTTTTGTTCTCGGTCTCGAGGCAGCGTTTCACGATGTAGTCGGCCAAGCAGTCCGAGGTTCCAGAAGCAGCGGGAGCCGAGTCCGCGGTAGACTGGGCGGAGACGCCAGCGGCGGCGACAAGGGCGAGAGACCAGATGAACTTCATGTTGGTGGTAGTGATGTACGCAAGATTTGATTGTTCGTCAAGGGGAGATTTGAGAGCCTAGTTGAGAGGTATCTCGAGAGTGAGGGATGAAAACGAGGAAGCGAGTCTGGAAGAGTCAAGAGGAGGGCAATGTAGACAGGGGCAAATGGAGACTTTTTATTAATTACACGAATATCACGAGGCCGAGATGGGGATACCAGCAACAGGGTTTTGTTTTATTATTATTATTATTATCGTGCCCTTTCTAGTTGGGCGTTCGTTTTATGCAATGCAGATGGTTTTGATGTCCCACCCCTCGCTGCCACCCATGTCAAGCCTCATTTGCAGGGCGTCGTCCTCTCAAGGGATCAAGGGCAGCTACTGTAACAAGAGCGCCGAATTGCAACCCTGTAAGCCCTGGGCCAGAGCGGGATCAAAACAGGCGCAAGCAGGTAGCCGCTGTATTGTTTTGTGGCCCAAGTCTGGCGTTTTTCTTATCGCATCTACTGTTCATTTTTGTCTCTGCTTCCAAGTGCTCTCTCAACTAGCAAGGTAGTTTCAATCTTTCAGGGTTACGTGTAGTAATGCCCAAACTGTACTATTATTTATATGCACTGAGTAATAAGTGGTAGCCGGCGTGCGCAAAGGAAACAAAAGGGCATTTCGGTATGTATGTATGCATCGAATATGCGCCTCATGACGAGGAGCAGCAACCGGTGCATTGAATTAGTCTGCATCTCTGGGCCCGTGCGGTGCGACTATTAGATGGGGATCGTGCCCCCCCGGGTTATCGACCACTTTATGGTAATACTTTATTAATGACAGGGGCAGAAAGCTTGCTCTATGAGGGCCGATGAATGGACAGGATGGAATAGGTTGGGCCATGGCTCTGGAACGACTCGTTAGCGTTGGGAGGGGATGGAGTCCATTTCAGCAAATCTCAGGCTTTACGGCGCAGTGGCCAAAGCGTGGTGCGGAGGGAGACCACGACATGAGGACCGAAAGTCTGTGGCTGCACGACGTCGAATGAGAACGAGTTCGGAATAGATTGCGTGTCCATAACGTCGTGTTAGGTCCGTGCCGCGTCTTGGCTGCGAAAGCTTGTGTTGTGTCTCTCGAGGCCCCGGGTGGCATGTTGCGTGTCGTTGCCTGGGCAAGACCCGAGAACCTTCCGCAGCGTAGGCGCCGCTCAAAAAGTGGGTTGAAGCTGGTGATCCGGGATTTTGGGTTCCGCGCCGGTGGTTTGACGGTGCTGTTTTTGCCTCTTCCACCAGCACCAGCACCAGCGACGGTCTCGAGCTGGAAGTAGTGTAGTAGCCCGCAACCTGGCTAAAGTCAATTGCTGGCCTTGAAACAATCGAGACAACTCTGTGTGTTACATCAGGCGGCCTCGGATCTTTTTGTGTCTTTGACAGATCCTGCGGATGCTGCAGTCAATCAATGGATGGTTTGAACCCAACCAGGAACGGATCCGAAGTTGAGAATCAAGTAATGGCCGCGTTGGACCACGGAGCATCGTATTCAAAAGAAGTGCTTAGGTAGGCTTACTATGTATGTTCCAAAGTCTTCGGAGGCTTAGCTAGATGACGACGCCTGTTCTGCAACTGGCATTGGCTGGGCTATTGCGTCGCTGATAGCAGGCGCGCCCAGGATGCAGCCATGATGAGGCCGGTATGAGTGTGAATATAGAGATGCCGTATAACCATGGGTGTCTGGAGACATCGGAAGACAACAGTCATAGCCAGCTGCGGTTCTCCTTGAGTAAAAGCCACAGGCACACTTATTTAGCCAGACATGTATGATGAACACTCTCTGGAGATACCCCCCCCATCTTAGCCCTCAATGACTTGTGCAGGGAATAATGGTTGCCTTGAGCACATTGGACACGTACGGTGTTTCATGACGAGTGATTAAAATAGGCAGCGACCTAGAAACTAGGCAAATACGATTGATATCTCTAAATTGGGATCCTTCCACACTCACAGATGCCAGTTCATTCAGAGCTTGCAAGTCCTCGTGTCTGTCAAGGCCGGGTCCAGGTTAGGAGTAAGCTGATTGATTGCCCCACGCAATCTGCCAGGGAGCTACAGTAACTGCCCCTCCAACCAAGGAAAGCCACCCCACGTTTCAAGAACCACAACCTCCCCTCCTATGCGCTGACGGCATCTCTTTACCTCCAAGATTCCGTCACTTCGTCACTCGCATCTGCAAATTTCTCCTATCTTTGCGTCCTTACCTCAGCACTAGACTCATTCTCCTTTGCCCCTGCCGCTGCTGCTACCCATTATGACGACGCCCTCCATCACTCTTGACCGCATCCTGGCGGCAGTTCCGGTCACGAACCGCGGCCAACCCACTCAACTGTCGACCGACTCCAAAGGTCAACGGATAGCCTATCCCGTACGATCGCTCTCGCCACCCGATTCTGGACTATGGGGCTTATCACTGATACTCTGATCGGATCTAGTGCGGAAAATCCATCTTCGTTCGCTCCATCGACAACCCGTCCGACTGCAAAGAGTATACTGGCCACACCGCCCCGACCACCGTCGCCCGTTTCGCACCCAATGGTTTCAAGGTCGCCAGCGGTGATGCCAGCGGCATGCTCAAAGTGTGGGAGCCCGAGACCATCGGGAGCACGAGGGGAGAATACGGCATCATCTCGGGTCGCTTGAACGATATTGCTTGGGATGGCGAGTCCCAGCGTGTCATTGCTGTGGGCGATGGTCGCGAGCAGTTTGGACGCTGCATTACTGCCGACAGTGGCAACTCGGTGGGTGAGATCATCGGCCACTCCAAGTCTGTCAACGCTGTTGCTATGAAGCCTCAACGGCCCTTCCGAGCAGCCACCGTCGGTGATGATGGCAACATGGTCTTCTACCACGGAGCGCCCTACAAGTTCAACAACAAGAGCGCTCAGCACACCGGCTTCGTCCTTGGCGCCGCCTACTCTCCGGACGGAAGCACATTGGTGACTGTCGGTGCCGATAAGCGGATACAATTCTACGATGGAAAGACGGGCGAGCCTACCAAGGAGATCGGGCAGGGCGAGCATACAGGCAGCATCTTTGCTGTCTCATGGTCGCAGGATGGCAAGAAGTTTGTGACGGCCAGTGCCGACCAGACTGTCAAGCTGTGGGATGCCGATGCGGGCAGTGTCCTCCAGACCTGGAAGTTTGGAAGCGATGTTAGTGTTGGTGACCAGCAAGTCGGCGTTGTCTTCGTCCACGGCCGGACCGATGGCCTCATTATTAGCCTGAGCCTCGACGGCAGCCTCGCATACCTCGCCGAGGGAAGTTCAGAGCCAATTCGTCTTGTCAATGGACACAGCAAGAGCATCACCGCGCTGACCACCGGTTCTGATGGCAATGGCACCGATCTCTGGTCTGGCAGCTTCGACGGCCGGGTCTGTCACTGGGATACCAAGTCAGGTCTTGCGACCGTTGTCGATGGTCAGGCGCACACAAATCAGGTTGCTCAATTTGCGACCACCGACGGCAAGGCCTTCAGCGCCGGTTGGGACGATACGCTGAGAATCGTTGACGAGTCAGCCAAGACTTTCCTGGGCGCGTCGGTTAAGCTGCAGGCACAGCCCAAGGGCGTGAGCGCATCCAACGGCCTCGTCTATGTGGCCACTTACTCGGGAATATCGGTGTATGCCGGCGAGGAGTTGGTAAACGAGCAGGCCTTGGATTACACACCTGGTGCTATCGCGGCATCTGGCTCATTTGTCGCAGTCGGAGCCGATCAGAACTCGGTGCGCATCTACAACGCCAGCTCTGGTGGTAAGCTTGAGTCGTTCAAGGTTTTGTCCAACCCAACTGGCACCATCACGGCGTTGGCTTTCTCCAAAGACGGTTCTCACCTAGCAGCTGGAAACAGTGTTGGCAAGATCTACGTCTACGGTACTGACAGCTGGGAACTCGTGGCAGACCGCTGGTCGGCTCACACTGCCCGAGTGACATCCATCGCCTGGAACGACACCGGTGCATATGCCGCCAGTGGTAGTCTTGATACCAACGTCTTTGTCTGGTGCCTGGAAAAGAAGAACCAAGGCAAGCGAATCAAGGCCCCTAATGCACACAAGGACGGAGTCAACGGTGTGGCCTGGGTTGAAGGTGGCAAAGTTGCGAGTGCAGGAGGAGATGCAAATGTCAAAATCTGGAACGTCCAGAACTTGCCCTAGACCGATGATTCCCCAGAAATAGACCGCTAAAGTATATACGTGTAAGAGACAAAGTCCAGATATAGCATGAGTTAAATGCAACACAAAGATGTGCATTCGGAGGCACAACGCCCGAACTCCAAGATATGCCACCCAGATACTACTATAGTGACAACGCCTTCGCCCTTGTGAAATGAGGATAGTCGCTTGGAACCACGAAACGCCACTGATCATCTGCCGAGAATGCGTCTCAGGAGCCCAAACCCCTAGTCATGGACCATGTAGGCATTCTCCTCCTTGGCAACTTCTTCGGGGGCCAGATCCCACAAGCGCAGCCGGCCTGTCGGTTGAGTCGGCACCTTGTTGGGCGGCCAGCGGGTTTTGTTCTCTTCCCAGAGAAGCTCCACCTTACGTATGGCTTCTTGAAGGTCATCGACACTGCTGGCGTGTCAGAATATCAACGAGTCTTTGTCGCACTTTGGAATCGAAAGGGTCTTGCGTACCTGCCGTTGCTCATAGTAGCGTACCCCTCTTTAGAGAGATGCTTTGCCATTTCGGTTTGGTGGTCGTCAAGAAGCTGAGTGTTTGGGACAACGACAATAGGAAGGCCTAGCTTCCAGGCGTCAAGAATAGTTCCCGTGCCTGTATACTCTATCAGTTTTGTCCTTTTACTTCATTGCTTTTAACGTACCTGCATGGGAAATGACCAGACCCAGGCGCCGGCTGCCGTCAACAGCCTTACACAGTACCATCTCTTCCTTCATGAGATTTTTCTTTATGTCGAAGACATCGATGGCTAGGCCTGAGGGAACATCGTCCCGACGAGAGGCAAGCTGATTGCTTGCCCAGGCGACATCAGGTCCGCACTGTATGTGGAGTT
Organism: Fusarium devonianum; assembly: GCA_017140155.1. Lineage (NCBI taxonomy): Eukaryota > Fungi > Ascomycota > Sordariomycetes > Hypocreales > Nectriaceae > Fusarium > Fusarium devonianum. The sequence continues at coordinate 2,797 of JADBHU010000218.1, read as the reverse complement.
CACTGAAGCCCTGTGAGCTCAGGAATCTCCAAAACGTAGGTTGTAGGACTGTTTCAGTCAGTTTCTTGAAGCCGACCGTAGCGCCCACGGTGACCAAACAATAGCGGCTTGTGCCACTCGGTCGCGAAGCCATAGATTTTGGGATTTGAATTAAAAATAGTATTCCCAGGGTAGGGAAGCTGTAAAGCATCGAGTGCAGTTAGGATATGATACCTAGAGAGTTGAGTGTAAGAGGAAGGTGTTGCAGTTAACCGAGGTTTTGCCTCGGTGAAGCCAAGGTACCAAGGTACCGCATTCAGGAAGGCAAAACTTCGGCATTCAGTCAATGCTGCCGGTGCGCTTTTGGTAGGTAGCCAAAATTTTGAAAGCTCGCCCATACATTTTATTGAACGGACGACCATTCGGCGCAGCCATTGATCCCCTTGATCAACTCGCAATGGCTTCAGCTTCGGCTGCCGTAAGGCTATGTGCGCTGGCGTGCCGCAGGGTGCCCCGACTTCAACAGCCTCCTCGATTGCAGCAGCTTATCCGACAAAAGTCTCTGGCCCGGCGAGCATTCAGCACCTCGACGACACGATGGGCGCGTGACAAAGAGCAACATCAGCAGGAGGGTGACGAGGAGGAGGATTTCGGTCCAATCGAATTGAAGAAGCTCGAGGCTGCGTTTGCCGAGAGCGCCACACCCGAAGGCATGAAGCAGTTGGACGAACTTGCCAAGGAGAACGGATACAACAGCATTGACGACTACCTGGCGACTGAGCTGGACCAGAAACCTGGCTGGGCGTCGGAAGACCGATCAACACTAGAGGACATTATGAGGGACGACAAGGGAGAGAGGCCGAATAAGCAGTCATTCTGGTTTGATGAGGAAGATCCCGAGACAAACACCGAGGAGCTTGAGGAATTCGACGAGGACGACATTACCTCAATGGCACACGGCAAGCTTGACGAGGTTCGAGAGATGCGACAGTATGCCCGTTTGGCTGTTTGGGAGTTGCCTCTTCTCTCAAGTGAGTACACTTGTCCCGCCAATCTTAAACCGGATCATGCGTGGAATACTAATTAGCGGTGCAGAACTCGCAAAGCCGTTCGTCCCCCCCGCAGATGGACAGGTGCTCCGATGGCGATACACCTCATACATGGGAGAATTCCACCCTGCCGAGAAGAAGGTGGTGGTGCAATTCGCCCCCGACGATCTGAAGCTTACCCCCGTGCAAACCGAGAAGCTCAAGAAGCTCGCCGGTCCCCGCTACAACCCTGAGACGGAACTTATCAAGATGAGCTGCGAGAGCTTTGAACAACAGGCCCAGAACAAGCGCTACCTTTCGAACTTGATCGACGATCTCATCACCACGGCCAAGGATCCCAAGGATACCTTTGAGGACATCCCGCTCGACACCCGACACCACAGGTTCGAGCCTAAGCCGCGCTTCCCCAAGGAGTGGCGCATGTCTCCCGAGCGTCGCAAGGAGCTCGACGAGTACCGCCAGCGTGCGGCCCTCGAGGATGTGCAGAAGGCCGAGGGTGGCCTGTTGGTTGACGGCACCCAGGCCATTGACGACTATCTGATGAAGAAGAGCCTCGATGAGCAGAAGCACCAGAAGGTTGCAGAGCTTGTTGCCGCACCTGGCAAGGGCTCTGGTGGCAACCGCGCAAGGAGGTGAACGTGAGGAGCGGTCCACTGAGGGTTGGGAAGAAATGTACTATACGCTAGATTTGGGGAACATGCACAAGGAGTTGAGCTTTGTACGATGTAGGTTTGAAGAGGGCATTTGACAAGATATGCATGTACCTTAAGCCGAGAACATAAGCATTTGAAACAGTATTTGAATGTTGACATGAATCTTGAGTATCTGTTTTGGATGTCCTGGTGTTGGTAGACTATCTATGTGGACCCTATCATTCGTTGACAATGGATGCTCCTATCTGGACTAGTAATTAGCGGCGCAATGCCCCCGACAATCACGGCAACATAGTAAGCAATGCAACCACAAGAAACTGGTCGGAACCTTGCTGTCATGCACGACCTGATGGAAGCTTCGGTTTGAAGTCATGATGGTCGAGACTGCCCCCTTCTGTGGTCTCGGAGTTGCTGACTAAGAGTTATCATGAAATCATAAGATGTCGTGTGATTTACTGGGTGATCATGATTATGAACACATCAGTGAATGTATGAGGTATCGCCCTATATCCTTATAGTGTATGGAGTTTTGACCATCACAACGGGCTCACATACACGATGAAAGCAGAACAAGTTGTCAATATCATCATTTTAGGCGCTCCTGCCTCGGGGAAGAAGAGTTATATACGAAGGGTGAGTTGACTTGCACCAGAGATTGACATGGATGACGCTGGTTGACACGAGGTGCAACTTTGTCATGGTCTGCAACTCGAGAGAACCCAAGTACTCACATATACTATGCAGTACTGTGAGGATGTTTTCACAGACCTCTACGATCCCATTACCGAGACATCCGGCGACAGCCGCCTGGCGCTCATCTCAGGCATCCCCACGACCATCAACCTCGAGCGCATCCCCTCCACGTTTATCCACTCAGCGCCCGAAGCGCGCCGCATCGCCTCCGAAGCCGACGCCCTGATCCTGCTGTACGACGGATCCTCGGCCGAAGGACTCGACGAGCTGCGCCGCATGCGCCTCGGCGTGCTGGCTCCGTACCTGGAGAGCGCGGCGCCGCCGACAGCTGTTGTTGCAAGCAGGGCCGATGGCGCGACGGGCGCGGGGGAGAAGTGGGAGGCGGCGCTGAGGCAGGGGAGGGAGCTGGCGGTGCTGTTGGGG
>JADBHU010000217.1:0-92076 GCA_017140155.1 Fusarium devonianum | reverse complement strand
CTCAACAACAACGCACACAAGACAGCGAAGCAGGAGGACGGGCATCTAGGGTCTTCCAGCAACTTTTGCCATCGTGGCTCGTTCCTTCGATCCCAGGCTCATCTCCAGCCGCTTGTTGCCGGTGATGCGATAACCATTTGGGCAAGCTGAGATGGCACGTCTTCTCCCAAGTCCCTCTTCGGAGTCTTTACCTTCTCCCAAAAATCACAAGACTCGAACAAACAGTCAATCGACGGCGATGACAAAGGCGGTCAAGTACATTTATCGGATTAGAGTTCGCATCATTTCCTGCCAAAGGACCCAACGCCTCGGTAACGAATCCAAGCAAAACGCCCTTATTTAGAGCACGCAACATTAGCGATGTTGTGCAGCTCTCTCGACTTTTGATCGCTCATCTCTCACCCAACGGCGCAAGTTCATCCGAGCCGCCCCCCAGCTAGTTAGGTCAAGCCGCTCACCGAAGCCCCCCATCCCCTCCTCAGATCCCTCTATGGCGCCTCCGCATAGGCTGGGTTTGATTTTGTGATATACGACAAAATAGGCCCTGCGGTAGTCAGGCCATGGGAGGGAGTGTCCGAAAATATTCGGTGGCATTAACTGGTGCGAAACCCTACACTCTCTCCCAAGTTGAGTAATCGTCTGCGTCTGTGTGATGCAAGATTAAGGGTTGTCTGATGCTGGCGTTCCGACTGCAACGTCCACGCGGGACGCAAGGGGTTCGGCCATGTGCAGACCACAGACAAGCCCAGCAGAGGAGGCCAGGGCTGTTTTCTCGTCTCGGTTCGGTCACAGAAGTCTGTCACTGACCGAAGGATTCGAACAGGATTTGTTCGCCTTTTGCTTCTTTTCTTTTTCCGCTACCACCCTGGGGCGCCCGAGGCTGCGCGCAAAGATAAGAGAAGAAAAAGATACGCATTCTCTTTATGGGGTAGGATATCAAGACTCGATGCAAGATGCGATCGTGGAGGAGCTTGTGGGAGCTTGTAGGAGCTTGTGGGAGACGTCGGGCCCATCGGACCAGGGTCTGAGCAGGTGTCAAGGTGACATCGCGCCCACCGAGGATCCCCCCCACGGACCATGACGACCGACGGCAACGACAAGTCTTGGTGTCCGCCCAACGTCGGAAGGCTGGGCGGCTCGAATTCGTCTCGTGTCGGCCGCTTGTTCCCTGCGTCTGCATCGGCTCTACGATATCCGATATCTCGCTCTCCTCTTGTCTCTTCCTCATGGTTGTCATCCTCGATGCCCGCGACCCCTGGCCGTGATCCACCGTTTCTCCCGATCAGAGCCTGTCACTTCGGTATCCTCTCCTCTATCCTCGTCGCCTTACCTGCTACGTCGTCTCGGCCTTCCTCTTCCAGAACCAATACTACCTCTTGCCCTGTCAACAGGATCGTATCGAAGGACGTGCAAGCAAGGTCTTGCGCCCCTGGTATCTCCCGGGGAGGGTCCGCCGGCAATAGCAAGGGAAACCGAAAGTTCGGGATCCGGGGAGTCGAGCTAAGGACGAGGGTGAGGGCCTGTCTTCAAGCATGTCGGCTCGTCCCGTCTCTGAATTCGCAAGCTCTTCCTCTTGCAGTACGGTTACGGTGCCAGTTCTGGGCCTGACCGTCCGATGACAGCTACCCGTCTTGGACTTTGTGGAGAGCTGACTGCTATTATCGGCCATGGAGATGTTCCTGACATCTCGTTTCACTCTTCGCCTGTTCTACTTTGGGCCTATGGGAAACGACACGCCTCTGAGGAATTATTTCATGACATTTGAACATGGCTGCCTCGTGCTACCTGTCGTCGATCGGGACCGAGGCCACGACATCTTGCCCGCATTCCACTACGTGTGAGGGAACGGGAACCGCGAATCCTACCATAACTGCGGTGGATCCGCGTACTTGTCTCTTTCAACCGCAGTAACCTTAGCCAAGCGAGGTTTTGATGCTTGCAAAGTCAGGCCTGACGACAACCGCCATACGACACAAATCGTGGTACGTACTGACTAACATACCCCCTTCGTGTACAATCAACAACATGCGGGCTCTTCACTCAAAATACCAGGATTGCTTGGGCCAAGCAGAGAGCTCTAGGGCGGAGGTCTAAGTCGGCGCTTGCCTGCCATGCCGAATGTGTGATCGTGATGAAACGCAGCAGTGACGCGGTGAAGCGGCGCAGATAGTTCTCGTTGCATGCATTCAGCCCCAGAGATGAGCATTTATTTTGCCCCATCGATGAAAAGCTCTTCGGCCTCAGTCACGAGGGTTCCTTGCTACAGACTCGGGAACTAGCCATTAACAGTTGGCAACTCGTGGATCAGACGCACCTTGACGGCGGCTTGGAGTCTCTTAGTCAAGGCGAAGAGGGGACAGAGAGGCTGGGAATATCCATCATCCCCTCTCTGTCTCTGGGTCCATGCTGTGTGTGACACTGGCGTCCAATTCAGCAAGGGCCACGGTTCCGAGTGGTTTTCTCAACAATGGGTATCTGGTCGGTGCGGTTTGTGGAGGAGAGCGATGAGGACTCCTCGGTACGCAAACATGGACTGATTCTGGTTGTCGAAAGAGCCGGGGCCTCCAGGGGGCATGTGCGTTTCCCCGTGCGTAGGGCAGGGCACTGACGAGGAGGTCGGGAACGTGTCAACCCGGGTCTAGAATGAAGACGAGGAGAAAAAAGAGGGGAGGGAATAAAGAAATTTCTACAATGGAAGGTTTTTGGTGCCTGTTGTTCTGGGGTGTAACGGGTTCGTCCTGTCGCGGGCAAATGCGGAACAGACTCAGGCAATGCGTGGTGTGACTTGCTGGGCATCGGGATTTTGAGGAGAGGTGCTTTTCGCAAGCCAGTAAGTGAATCTATAACGATCTCAGGGGATGGCAACGGTGGCATATGGAGAAGCTGGGGTTTTGCGGCGCGGCCATGTGTGATGGTGATGGGTGGCTTGTAAGTGCTCAAGACTCCGTGATGGATGGTGATGGATGGATAGGGCGTAGTGAGCAAGAGGGACATGGCATAACGTGCGTTGTGTAGAGGCAAGGATAAAGGGATTGAAAACTGCAGCGAGACACTTGCTACAGTTGGCACGAATAGATAGCTATAGATGGCTGGAAAAGCAAGTGTCTGGACAGTGTTCCGATGTCGAGTTGTCTGTTTTCGTGGGAGTATCACAAGAAAAGGTGTAGGGTAGTTGAACTGGAGGAGAATCTACGATGCCCCCATGTTGTAACTCAGCCGTGATATGGCCATATTGGCAGTGTTTGAGCTCTGTGTCTTGCCGTTTTATTATGCCTTGATTAATCACTCTCGTTATACCCACCGTCTGATTCATCCCACATAACTTCGTAGTGAAGAGGTTGATCGGTTGTGTCACCAAGGATTCCTGATGCGGTTTCACAGCATCACGATTCAAGTTTACCAAGATTAAGTGCCGATATAAAACAACAGAAGCCATGTTGAGTGACAGTGTCTGAATCATGGTCGGGAAACTCATACAATACCACGAAACACGGATGGCTGATGGGGCCAGGAATGTCAATCACTTTCAAACTCGAATGCGAATATAAAACACAAGGTTATTTCGATACTACCTTATCTACTACATACGACACGCTTCGGTCAAAGACTGATAACCCCACAGTACAGAGCAACCCCCCTTACCTTTCACAGCAGAGACAAAATGTGCACGCTTATCGTTCGAAAATATGACTGTACGAAGTGTCAACGCCGCATCCGCGACGACAAGTGGATTGAGGAGTGCCAGCGCGTGAGCGAGGGGAAGAAGGGCACATGCGAGCCGCTGATGGAGCATGAGACGAGCTATCTGCCAGCTGATGATTGCGAAGTGTGCGAGATGTATAGGATCAGGGCAGAAGAGGCTGCGGCCGAGGCCGCGGAGCAGGAGTTGAAGAACAAGGAGCGTTGCAGCACTATCTAAGTGAACAAAGGGGTTACGCAGGACATTGGAGGTGACGGGCGAGTAATTAGCATAGGAGTATCAAGCAACGAGAAGACCATGTGAATAATCTGATGAGTTGTGGTTGCGAGTCAAGAGAGTTTCCTGTTTATCAACTCTCCGCCGCAGGGCAGGACAGCGTCTATATGTCGCATACGCTATACTCGACAGTTCCTCTAGACCCGATGCAATTCCATACCGATTATCTCGCTCAAACCCACCGTGGCAGATAATACTTGACATTCTCGTACACCAAGAAGGTCACCCACGTCGCTGGCATGACCCTCACGACACCGGGCATCAACCCACGATAGAACCCCCTCAACCCATCCTCGCTCCAGATCCTCGCAATGACGCCTCTCACCCCCCTCCCGAACTGCTCGTCCGCTTGGTAGTTCTGCAGCCGGCTGCGCAGCACCTGGTACGGATACGTCACCGCGCCAGCGACCAGCTTGGCCATGCTCGACAGCGCAACCGTCGCCTCGTTGGTCATGCGCGCGCTCTCGATGCCGTACTTTTCACGACGGCGCGTATGGTACCAGCGCTTCGCAGGCTCGTACACGGCGAACTGGACGGCGCCGTGGGATACGCCTATCAGCGACACGCCCAGGCCGCGGTACAGACCCCGTATGCCCTCTGTGCGCAGGATCGAGCGCGCACCGGCTATCATGGACGGGTAGGCCCCCTGTGCACCGCGATCAGAGGACACCATGCGCGTCTTGAGCACCCAGACGGGGTTCGTCAGCGCAGCTGTCGATGCGCCGGCCATTGCGCTTGCGACAAAGTAGTCGGCTGGAGTCGGGTGTCCGTCGGTCCGGCCCTGCCACGTCGCGAGGGCGCGCTCGAAGCGTGACTTGAAGAAGAAGAAGGAAGCCCAGCTGGACGCATTGCCGACGAGGTTGGGCGTCAGGCCGCGGTAGAGAGAAACGAGCGGCTTGGGGTTGGACGTCAGCGAGCGCAGGAGGGAGACGGTCGTTGGGCGGACGGCAGAGGGCGCTGAGCTGCGGTAGACTATGGGGGGAGCCGCTGTTAGTGATCTGCGCTGCTTCAAAGGAGGCTATCACACGGAGCATACTCTGCATGCGAGTCTTGACAATGTCGAGAGGGTGAACGACTAGAGTCGCGATGGTGCCGGCGCTGAGGCCCGCGATGGACTCGATGGCCGCGGGGGAGAGACCCGCATGGTTGAAGTCGGGCATGTAGTAAAAGGAAATATCCTTAAGAGCGACTGTCACATTGTATGAACGAGCAGAACAAGACACGAGAGAGCGTCGTGGGTCGGAGCCTGGTGTGAGTCGAGCGGAGATGTCGTTGTCATAATAATTTTTTAGCGGAGTTCAAATTACGGAAGCTAGCCCGAGCTTTCGACGTCACAAAGTGGCCAAGCTTCCTCTGCCGTGTCAGGCCGGATTCGGCGAAGTCAAGCAAGTGGCCGCGATGAGTAGAAACAGTGTTGAAAGATATGATGGGGGTGGTTTTTCTCTCCTCTCATTTGGTCCCTCGCGTTGAATAAGATGATACATGGGTTTTCAATTCGTACAATCAACCCCTCCCAGGCATACGTCGAATATTCCGGCCATCGACTACCACGCGATATCCCAACGCCATGAATGGTGGTGGTGCTGCCCTCCTGTTTAGACCCCTTTTCCAATGATAATGTACACTATATGGTTTGTCTGATTATGGGTTGCTCCGCGTCTAGGAGAGGGGAGAGAGAAGGCTACAGGAGACACATTAGTGCTGCATTCAGGCGGCGTCGAGGTTCGTAGGGGCAGGCACGTACCGAATGACCGAAGGCCGGGGGTCGCTGCGGGTGTAGCCTATCGGGAAGGGTCAGTATTGTCATCGCGGTGAGTTGTCGTCGCTATTTCAAGGTCGTCGTACCGAGATAGAGGATCAGGGGGAGGTAGCCACTACAAGTCTGGTTAGCCGTTGTCCGATGACAATTGAGACATATCTGGACATGCAACATACTAGTGAATGGCGACGCGAGAAACATCAATGAGCTTGGCAATGCGCTCCTGCGCGGTCAATTAGCGATGCTTCTTCCGAATGGGTAGCTGTAGGTCTGGCGCACCTTGGACTCTTCGGAGAGGGCGAACATCTTGACTAAGAACGGTTCTTGACAACAAAAGATACGGCTTGAAAGAAAAGGTGACGACAGGAACCTCGAGGGGCACGGCAGATTGTGGCTTTGCGCTGTTGATATCCGGGATCGTGAAGCTCGAGGCTGGTTGATTCGCAAGGCGTTGACGTCTCCCAAAAATTTCGGGATGAGCTACCGGGTCCTGGAAAAGTTCCGCCTCCGAGCCACGGACGCGCGCAATGCAGGGACGGGCCAACTTCGGCAGAACCAAGCACCGCCCTTTGTCGCGTTAGCATGTGGCTTGGCCTGCGACGAGGCTGTCCAACCACCAGCCAAAATTTCCAGAAGCTCCAGGGACAAGGTGACGGATGATCAGCTTCGCCTCTTTACAACCTCGGACCTACTCCTGCTAAACACCCTTGGACCTGGATTCTGCACCCTCAGTCGATATTAACAGGAGCTAGTTCTCCATAAACACCGTCGCCATGGCGCAAAACAGGCATTGGTACGTCCCGAGAACCTCCCCGTCGCAAGGCTCGCGCAGCAATCAAGCTAACAGATGCACCTCTAGGGAGCAGGACAAGGAGGCGACGGTCTACATTGGAAACATCGACGAGCGCGCAACCTCGGCCATGGTGTACGAGATCATGCTCCAGATGGGGCCCATCCACAACATCCACATGCCGCGCGATCGCGTCACCCAGACGCACCAGGGCTTCGGCTTCGTCGAGTTTCGCACGCCCACCGACGCCGAGTACGCCGCCAACGTCATGAACGGCATCAAGCTCTACGGCAAGTCGCTGCGCGTCAACAAGGCCAGCGCCGACAAGCAGCGCGCCGCCGAGGTGGGCGCCGAGCTGTTCATCGGAAACCTCGACGCCATGGTGGACGAGAAGATCCTCTACGACACCTTCAGCCGCTTCGGCCCCCTGCTGAGCCTGCCCAAGGTGGCCAGGGAGGAGTCTGGGGCGAGCAAGGGGTTCGGCTTTGTCAGCTTTGCCGACTTTGACAGCAGCGACGCCGCCATTGCCAACCTGCACGGCCAGTACATCCTGAGCAAGGAGGTTTCGGTGCAGTACGCCTTCAAGAAGGACGGCAAGGGAGAGCGGCACGGCGACGAGGCTGAGCGAGAGCTCGCTGCCCAGGCAAAGAAGCGCAACATTGTCCCCGAGTCGCAGCCCGTGCCCCAGGCGTTCCTTCAACCACCGCCTGTCGCCGCCCCCGTCGCGCCCCCGGCACCGGCTGGCTTCGACCCGTCTTCTATGGGGAGGATGCCCATGGGCGTTCCCCCGCAAGGCATGCCCGGCGGTTTCGCTCCTCAGCAGCGCGGCCCCTCGCCATACAACGCTGCTGCTGCTGCTGCTGCTGCTGCTGCTGCTGCTGCTCCGCCTCCGGGAGGGCTCCCACGCGGTATGCCTCTGCCCCCGGCGCCGACCGGCTTGCCCGCGCGACCACCGCAGGCACAAGCTGGATACACGAATCCAGCCGACTTCCACCCCGGCAGCTTCCGACCTCCATCAGGATCTCCCGCGCCACCCCAAGGCTACCCGGCCGCTCCTCCGCCTGGATTCCCGACACCTCCGCCTCAAGGAGCTCCGCCTGGTGCTCCTCCTCCTGGCTTCATGCCACCTCCCGGCTTCCAGCCGCCTCCTGGGTTCCGTCGGTGAACGCGCTCCTCTCTTACAGACATCATGAAGCAGATCACTCACTTGGGATTCTCTCTGAGCCAATGACTCGACCGGGTCGTAATCTTGCAATAGGCCCTTGTCACGGCCAAACAAACAGCCCTGTGCCGTATATCTAATTACCCCTCCAACTTACCACCATAAGATGAGACAATAGACGTCCATGGTCAGGTATTGTACAGGCCTCCACATGTCCCCCCAGATCTGGTATACAATTCATCAAACACACAATTCCTCTTTTTAAAATGCGGCCAATGACCATGCTTCAAACGCCAGTTTTGCAACAATTCAAACAACCGCTTTCCCGCCCTCAGGAATGCCCTGAAAATGCCTCTCTCGCTTCTCTTGTCGCCTTCTCCCACTCTCTCCCCGCCTCCTCCCGCTGGCCCTGCACCTCATACGACTGCGCAAGCATGCCGTCTGCGACGCTCTGCCACAGAACGTTGCCGCTGCGCTGCGCTTGCTTGGCCGCCGCCATGGCGCTCTTGAGGGCTTGCTCGCCGATGACGTTCTCAAACAAGCGGCTTCGCATGATGGCGAGCGTGACGGCGGCGCCCAGCACGTTGTTAGTTGCCTTGGACCCGCCCATGGCCGCCTGGATGTGCTGCTTCTGCTGATTGAGTTGTTGGGGAGGATCGGTGACGATGGCAGCCATAACGTTATGCCATGCTGTGCGCAGATCGATATTATGGTGGCTGGCGCACAGAGGCTGTAGCTGTTCAATCAGATCAAATGTCTCTTGGTCATCCCGCTGCGTAGGGTGCTGCATAATCCAGAGTCTGTTGAGGCCGGCAAGCATGGCTAGCTCGCGATGTGCCGACTTGACGCCGGTTCCGCGTTGGGCAATGTCGAAGGATGGAGATCGGAATATGCTGAGAGCGGTTTGGAGGTCTCCCTTCCCTTGGTGGTAGACGCCAGATAGATAGATCGCCTGCAGCCTTACGATACCCTGTGTAGATGGTGTAATAAGAGTCTCGAGCTTCATGATGAACTGTTTCACCGTATCCCATTGGCAGTGACTAGATGCGTACAGGCCAAGCAGAACATTGAGATAGGCTTGGGTCTCCAAGCGCCATTCGCGCTGCTGAATGGCTTCTTGTAACGACACGGATGGACCGTAACGGATGCCAGCGGTAGTGTTGTCCCCTGATGACATTAGTAAGGGCGTTATCGGTGAGAAGCGTTGCGACTCACAAGAATCAAGAATCTTGAGACCTTCCCGCCAAAAGTCGGCTGACCTGCGGCCGTGTGGACTTGATTTGTGCAAGTTTGCCAAACCACTGAATGTAAAGCTAGAGCTGTATCAGTAGATGCGAGGCCGAGACTGTCAGATCAACTTACACAAGCGACGTCAGTTCCATCTTCGTCATGAACGACAAGACCAGGAAGTCCACAGGCGCATCATCTCCGCTCCGCACAATGGAAGACGTATCGCCACTAATCGTCTGCGCTGTTGACGGCTGCTTTTTGACCGGGATGAGAAAGTCAGACTTGACATTATGCCAGTCACCGCATTCGTCTAGGCGTCTTTGAACCAACCGCAGCTTCTGGGCCGTCACATCCGGGCTCTGGTGGTTGATGCTTGAAGCAAGGTCGAGGAGCAGAGTGAGCATGTCAAGCTGCATGATATGGACGGAAGGGTCGAACTGGAACTTGGCAGCGTGGGCGATACACGTCTGCACCTTTTCGATATTACCGTCCTTGGAAGCTTTGAGGAGGGTGAGGCCCTCGAGGATGGCAGCGAAGGCGCTGAGAGCATTATCGCCTCGTGAGTTGGCGACAACTTGGATATGGCGGATGTTTTCAAGAGCGCTAGAGTCAGCGGTCTGGCCGACTTCCATGTAAAAGGAGGCCTTTAATAGCCTGAAGGCATACACCCAGTGCACGTGCTTGAATCTGTTCAATTCGTCAGTCATGATATCGACGGCTTGCTTACGCAGGAGTGACTTACGCCTCGCAATCGGAGATATGGCGGTCGACCGCATTCAGAGCAGCCTTATGGCTCCGCTGAAACAAGACTTTCAACATGATGTACTGCATGCAATACTTGAGGTCAAACATGCGGTGCTATATTGCTAGTCAGTGTTGCTCGCGATGAACACAAACCAGAGTTGCGCTCACCTTGTCGCACAGCGTAATGCCCTTGGCAAGGGCCGTCTCAGCCTCCATCAGATTCTCCGTCTCCTCTAGTAGAATGGCGGCATATCGCAGCCTCATCCTTGCCTCCTGGCGGGGCGAGAGGCGCCCGCCGTGCAAGACCGCCTCAAGGCACGCCAGGCCAGTGGATATTAGCTGCTGATACTCGTCTATGCGGGTGGCATTCAGCGACATGGCAATATCATGCACGGCTGTGCGCGCCTTGTCAAAGCACTCTTCAGCCACTGCTACCATAAGGTGGACAGTGTCCGCAGGCCGCGCCTTGGGAGTGCTGGCTGGAGATTTCTTGGTGATGCTCGGAGAGCGGGAAGTAAGGGCGGGAGAGTTGGCAACGGACGAGAGGGGGCTTGGCTTTATTCGTGGTGTAGCTGACCCAGTCTTTTGCTGCTGCTGCTGCTGCTGAGCTGGTTGTTGCGGCTGCGGGGGAGGAAGAGGCTGGGTTTGAGGGCTGTTGAGCATGATGTCCATAGGCTTTACAGTGGCAGAGTCTGGTTGTGGTGCATGGGTCTGGATAGTCTCGTTCTTTGGTGTGGGGGAATTGTGAGAAGACCGCCTCGTGGCCGAAGGCGGTGCAGGCATCTGTTGGATATCCTGTAGATTCACGTAATGCAGTTGTTGCGGATCGGCCGCAGGGGGAAGCTGGTTGTTCGAAGGTTCAGGATCCGAGTTCGACACCGATTCTTCCACGGGGTGTTGGGCAGCTTGATCGAGAGACTGCCGCGGCTGATGCTGAACCTGCTGCGACCTCTGTGATGGCAAGGCTTGTGGCTGCGCAGGCTGCGGTGAGGGTTGAGGGATGGGCAGCTGAGGCTGATGTTGGGCCTGAACACGCTGTTGCTGTTGCTGTTGCTGGTACTGGTGCTGCTGGTACTGCTGGGTCTGCGCATACTGCTGATGCTGGGGCTGCGGAAGCCGATATCCTTGGTTCTGAGGCACCGCTTTCTGCTGCCTCTGCTGCGGCGAAGGGGCCGATTGCGGCTGTTGTCTTTGTTGTTGTAGGTGCTGCTGCGGAGATGCAACGTGCCGCTGGTATATCTGCTGATGCTGGGGCTGATGCTGGGGCTGCTGCTGCTGCTGCTGCTGCTGCTGCTGCTGAAAATACTGCTGATGCATCATATTTTGACCTCCCTGCTGCTGCTGCTGCTGCCACACATTTGCTGGAGGAGCGTACTGTGCGGCAGCCGTTTGCTGATGCGCCTGATTCACTCCGAAAGCCTGATTACCCGCCTCATATCCCTGGTACGCCGCGGCACCGCCCCCATACTGTGCTATATGCCGCGCTTGTTGCGATTGTAGATACGGCTGCTGCTGCTGCTGCTGCTGGGGAACAGAGTAGAACTGTTGCTGCTGTTGCTGGTGCGGACTCGCAAACTGTTGATAACCGCCGCTGCCGCTGCCGCTGCCGCCCTGCGCGTACGTCGACGGCGCGTTCATCCCTGGTCCTGGCACTGGCAGCGGCTGCTGCGAGCCCTGTTGGCCTGCGCCCTGGAAAGGCTGATAGCTCATAGCCTCTTGTTCTCCGGAATGTACAGCCGTCTCAGCATTCAGGATCTTCTGTCGTCGCGGGGCCCAGGCCGACGCGATTCCGCTTCATGGTATGTCTCGTCGGGTCCCTCCTCCGCTTTCGCCTCTGTCGTCGGACGTCGCCTCGGTTCGCTCGAGTGTCTCGGCACGATTCGCGACTCGGATTTTGCGATCTCGGCTCTAGATCTCCCGTCGATGGTGATCTGTAGTTGGCAGTTGGTCGTCAAAGGATCGAGAGTCACAAGTGCGACGGGGTCCAGAGGTCGTGTCGCAGAACACTGTGATTGGTCGAAGTGCCGTTAGTATCCCAGGTATTACTGTGTAAGCCCCGTGCTTTATTAGGACCGGCCTATCATTCAACAAGCTTCATTTTCACGATTGCAATTAAATCAAACTCTGGAAAACATGACCCAGTGTCGCTTCTTTGAACGCGTATGCATCGTTGCACTCGTGACATTGTTATTATAATACAGTTGTAACAAACCATCAAGCATGTTTGCTACTTTTCAACAGCAACACCAAAAATATGTCAAAAACAAACCAAACCCGACCAAATCCAAGCCCATGCTCAGTTCTATACTACTACCTTGGAAACCTTCAAGATAGATTCGATCAGGTCCCTTGCGCCAGCGGCATGCAATATCCCCTCGGGTATTAAGTGAAAACGCAAGAAAATTAGCGCGGAAACTCCAGCTGTACCTGCTCATCCATCATTTCCTTCAATATTCCTTCAGCCCATGCAAACCCATTCGGCGAAAACGCACCATCGCGCGGTCCGATCTGCCAGCACAAGACCTCTCCAAACGCCCTTTTCTGAACACTTGATGATCGTCTCCCAGGTTCCCCCGTCGCTGGCCGTCTCGCTGCCTGAGAGGCTCCTGCTGCCGACGTGGATGCCCTTGCGATCCTCCTTTCTCATAAGCCGCAGGATCTTTCCTCCGGGCGTTTGAATCGCCAGTTTGGCGGGCTTCCTTCCAGCAACAGTTCCCGTAGCTGAGCTTGGGGTCGAGCCGCTAACACTTGGAGCGTTGATGCTCAGCGCGGATCCTGGCCGGGCAAATGGAACAGGGCTCGTGCCTCCTGGATTTGACGATGGTGTCAATGCAGATTCAGCTCCCGACAGCGAGCTTGGATGTTGTCTGATGGCAAAGACAAAGGTGTTGTTCAGTGCCAGTCGTTGACACTGCGGCTGGACCACGTAGATGTCATGACGCTGTGCATGAGGCGTAGGATGCCTCGTGACAAACTCATAGGGGGGGTTCTCGCCCGTATGGACGATGGGCAGCGCGAACGCCATTGGGTGTGGGATATCCTTGATGCTGTGCATCAATCCTCGCTTGCCGGCATAAACCTTCAGAGTACCCTGGCCCTCATCACCTGGTAGCAGTGCCTTGATTGTGTACCGCTTGATGCCGTTGAACCACTCCGCCTGGGCCAAAGCCCTCTTCTTGACCGTATCGCCACTCTCAAACACGTCTCCATCCGAGTCTCGTGAGTATCCTCGTACCTCAACTTCTGCTGCGATCTCGACGTCGCATGGAACATTGAACTTGATGTGGACCATTTCCAGATCCTCAATTCGTGTCAGTGCCGTGTTGTAATCGACCATCTCGAACCCGTTGCGGAAGAAGGGCGCACAGGCACAGGGGAGATTGAGAAGCGTCTCATGCGCAACAGGAGGCACGATGTGCTGCTGACTGTGGTGTTCAGGAATATGAGTCCAGCAAAGTTCCAATGGCCTGGTGAGAAACCACCAAGAGTCTGCCAAGTTGTTGCTGCCAGTCGAATATAGACCCCGCCGAGGGTTTGACGGGCTGGCAAGGCAGCAGTCCATCATGCGCCATTCATTGTCCACAAGAACAGCGTTCCACCAGTGGTTGGGTCGTGGCATGATGTTGATCTCAGACACTTCGCCCGGACACTTCAGGTAGCCTCGAATGATTTCGCAGTGGATGCCGACGGCAGAGCACATCTCCATCACGAGGCCGGCATACTCTTCGGCGCACCCTCGCTTGGTCTGGATGACTCGACGTGTATCGATTTCGCCCTCAAAATCCTCTTCCCAGCAAATCTTCTCGGACACCCATGTAAAGATTGCTCGCAGTCGCTGTACGTCACTTCGATACGGTCGACAGACATATGTGGTGGCAAGCTGAATTGCTGTTATCGCAGGGGGGAGGCCGCTGATGAATCGTGAGTTCTTGTCAACCTGGGCCAAGTTGATGGACTGGTAATTGACGGGTTCAGCAACTGGTTCTCCATCCACGGCCTCATCCCCCTCGACGCTTTCATAAAGCTCATCGACCGGATTGAGTGCGGGGTGATCCATCATCTGGCATCGCTCTCGACGCTCAGTCAACTCTATTGTGCTGAGTGAATTCGAACGGTTCACATCACGACGGACCTGGACCCAATCGACGCCGCCGCCCAATCCCATCTCGGCCGCGACGTCCCTGTTGCCTGGGGTGCTGCCCATGCCAGACATTGGCGATGCTGCTGCTGGCATTGAGCGCGCAAAGGGTGATGGCTTGGGAGACTCAGCGCCAATGCCGCCAGCAACCAGCCCGCCTCGGCTGCTGGCCACACCCGTTTTCGCAGTGTCCAAGATCTTGCGGAAGATATTTCGCTTCGGGGGCTTTGGCTGCACCAGGCCACCCAGTCCGAATGAAGGATCCTCGTGGAAACTGGATTGTGTCTGTGGCCGTGGCCGTTGTGCACTGGCGTTGCTGGCGTGACTGCTGTGATATGTCACTCCGGTAAAAGGAGTCTCTGGTCTCTCGTTCTGGAGTTCTCGAGTTCCCAAAGCGCTCTGAGCACGGTGCCCGATTCTAGCAAGGCTTCCAGCGCTGGTTGAGCTGAAGGCGCCCGCAGAGGTTCCACTCCATAATGTCCTGGAAGTGCTCTGAGTCGAAGAACTCGTATTGCTCTGCTGACCTGAAGATGAGTTGGTCGAGTTGGTCTTGGTGGTCATTGTACGAGTCACTCCTCTGCCAATCTCAAAGGCTGATTTACGAGCTCTTAGCTTGCGTTGTGGCTCAGCAGGCCGACCCATCGATGACTTGGGCCGATCATGGGACTCATTCTTAGGAGGCGGAGGGGGCGGATTATCGTCGTCGTAGTCGTTCTCATCTCTGCTCGAATTCTGCCGGTGCATCTGTTGAATGCGCTTCTCCATGCGGTCGACGTAGCTGCTCAGTTTATCCTCCTGGGACCCGCTCTGACAAGATACCTCCTGGGAGGATTCGCCACTCCATGTTTCGTAACCTTCGTCAGAATGTGCTATACCCATTGTACTTTTGGACCTGCCTCGCGTCTTTCTGTTTGATCGATGGGACAGCATGTCAAATGACTCCGGAGCCCAAGGATCATGGTCCTGCTCCGGAGAGGCCTTGTCGTTTGAGTTGCTCAAACCGAGCTCACCTAGCTGAGCCATGACACCGTCCATGGCTTCTCTGAGAGGGGAGGGTGTCATTCCCCCAGCTGGGGATGGGGGAGCGGGAGAAACAGCGCCAGGCGTATATGGCACATAAGACCTGTCATCGAAAGAAGCGCGCGATCCATGTCTCACGGGGGGTTGCGGTGGCCGGTAAGAGTTATTAGAATTCTGTCTTGAGACGGCAAAGTGGTTGTATGACGCATTCGATCCATGGCGAGAGATATCAACAGAGGCTCTGTGTAAGTCATTTGATCCACCTCGCGTCATTTGCCGATGAGGAGGTGGTGCTGGTGGTGGCGGAGAGTCGCTTCTTTCCTGATTACCTCGATAGCTGCCAATTCGGTGAAAGGACGGGGCAGGGGATGGCCCTCGTGAGGCATAGCCATGGCCATGATGCATCGGTGGTGGTGCAGGAGAGGGACCTCTTGCGCCGTAGCCGTGGGGAGGAGCAGGAGAAGGACCTCTGGAATGGTAATTGTGCATGGGAGCAGGCGATGGAGCCCGTGAGCCGTAACCATGCGAAGGGGCAGGAGATGGAGCCCGTGAACCATAAACATGAGTAGGAGCGGGAGAGGGAGCTCTTGAATTGTAGCCACGAGGAGGGGCGGGAGATGGGCCTCTCTCGACTTCATGTGCGCTGGGCGCGATGGAAGCGCTTGAGTTTTTCCGCACTTGAGGTTTGGGAGTTTCTTTGAATACCTCGGGCTGCTTCGCACTTGTGTAATGAGGAGCCTTGGCATATGCCTCGAACGGCTTCCGGAAAGTTCGAGATTTCGCGGGCACGCTGCTTGGCGATGCGGTTGTCGCTGGCGAAGGGGCCAACGACTTGGTGGTTGGTCGGAATTGAGAGGGGAGGACCTCGACGAAGTTTGATGGGAACGATCCGACAGTTCTTCGATCTCGATACAACCTGCCCACCCACCACGAACCATCGCCGGCGTTGAGACATTCTATCAGATCCCCCTCGATGAATCCCAGATCGCGTTTTGACTGTCGTCTGGTTAGCCATGTACGGCGATCGAGGCATTAGATGCCGTCATGAGACAAACCTCTCCGCCCCAGGAGTAAACTGCTCGACACCAGCACGGGAACTGTGTCGGTAGCGCAGGTGCTGCCGGTGCCATGGTGAAACGGCAAATGAGTAAAGCTCAGGCCAGCAGTGAGGGCTCAAATCAAGCAGTAAAGGGGATATCGCAATCCAGGAAAGGCTTGACTCGAGAGATCAAGACGCGGCGGGAGTGAAGCTTTACAGGTCGGTAGGCACATGCATGTCAAACACAAACTCTCAAGACAGAGGTGCCAAGACAGGAGCACAAGACGCAGCGACGAGATATCGCAGAAAGACGGTGTATGACGGACAGCGTCTCGCGGACACGGAAATGGCGAAGAGTTAGACAGGATGCCAAGTAGGCGTGACTAGAAGTGAGGAATGGAAGGACAAGACAACGGCCTCGTGATGAAGCCTCTGGCAAGTCGAGAAACAGAAAACGCGGGAAGCGTGATTGAAAAAGAGACGATGGGATGAGGTTTCGTCTGTCAAACAATCGAGAGGGCGGCCGAGGCGCTTGGAGCTGGCCCTGGACGCTCGCCTCACACTGACCGACTGTGACAGCCAGTGACAAAACAAGAGGGGATGCGTCTCCAGGGCAACGCGTGATCTGCCATTTTTTTTTAAGGTGGCTTGCCATGCGCTAGCGGTCGTCCCGCCCACGACAGGCGGTGCCCGAGCCCGCTAGAGCGCTAAAGCACGTCCTGAGACACGAATCCAGGAACCAAAGTTGAGCATGTCCGGGGGGGGCCTGGCGTGCCCGAGGCTGAGGAGTGCGCAATTGGCGGTGTCCAGAAGGCAACCAAGTGAGTCCTGGAGCTGGATGCGAGGCTACGCTTGTCGGTCTCCATCTCGCGTCGGCTGGGATCTTCCACCCATCTCGAGGATATGGGCGCTATCTCGCGGCGGATGGCGGGTGAGTAAGGGGGATATGCCTATATGCCTAGGCGATGAGATACAAGAGAGTCAAGGATGCATGGGAAGATTATGCATTGATCTGCTGCCCCTTCTCTTCTCTAACTGTTTCTTTGCTTTTCCTCTGGGCACGCAGAGGTCAGCCGTTGCGACAAGTCAAGTCAGTCTGGATCTGACGATTCTTAAATCTGTTTCCCCGCCCACTCGCTTCTGAGACTCGTCTTTTCCATCACGAAAGTCGACTGACATCAATTGTTTCATTAGTTGGGCGCAGCGAGCCGTTGGAAACCCAATCACAACCTGCCAAACGCTCCCCAATGTTCCAGATCGTCTTGTCCTTGGATGGAGACGAGTCATTGTGCAGTCGGCCTCTAATTACTAGCCCATGTCTTGGGGAGGGAGCATCAGGCGCTAGAGCATGTCTCCACAGGGCGCCTGCAAGCCAAAATGACCGGGGGCTGACACGCTCCCAGCGCAACCCGTTCATGTCATGGCAGTCATGCGACGTGCCATGGGGCCTGGCCTGCAATCCAGGGCCTTAGTGTTGGCCGTCTTGGAGCAGGCAGCTGGTATGCGCCGATTCTATATAGACTCCACGACGCTGCATTCTCTCTAGGGAGCACTGTAAACTGTAACACCCGTTTCGAACTTGATCTCGCGATGCCATCTTAAACTCTACAATTTTCTGCTCGTTTCGTCCGTCCAATATCCCTTGGTCCTTTGCCAATCTCTGCCCAACCTGTCCGCCCGCCGCCAACAGCTGTCCCAAACGGGCTAATCATAAACAAAGGGCCTTAGCTTCAAACCTCCAGGGGCCCTGGCGCCCGCTGTCCCAGACAACCGTCGCTAGCTACCTTGACATTAACATTGCGAGTGCCCGCCGACTCTATTAAACCAAGTGCTCCAACTCGCTGCACCTGCTCTGCCTCTCGCCGACTCTCGATTTCTTCAACAGACAAACTTTGCCCGATTTCCACCTCGAGTATACGTCCAGACGCCAGCATCTCCTTACTCTGCCGACTCTCTTGCTTGCGCCCTTCCTTGCCTGCTACTCAGCAGCGCGAAATCAACAAACGACAGGGCACTTATTGCATGACGTCAACAGACAATGGCTGACGAGGGCGTTGCTGAGCATTATCAAGTTCTTGAGGAGCTTGGTCGTGAGTCTCCAGATCCTCATTGGTTTTCCCCTATGGCTTAACTGACTCTTCTGCTTGCTTTAGGTGGTAGTTTTGGCGTCGTCTACAAGGGCATCGAAAAGGCTACTGGCGAAACTGTCGCTATCAAACATGTAAGCCCTGTCTCGCCCTCGGCCGGTTGCCCGGGAACCAGCCTGACTAACAACCACCGCTACTAGATTGATCTCGAGTCCAACGATGATGATATTCAAGATATTCAAGCCGAGATTGCTGTGCTGAGCACCTGCGCCAGCTCTTACGTGACCCAATACAAAGGTTCTTTCCTCCGGGGCCACAAACTATGGATTGTCATGGAGTATCTTGGCGGCGGATCCTGCTTGGATCTGGTATGTCTCTCTCACTGTCCTCGATAACAGCGAATTGATTACTGACAAATCACAGTTGAAACCCGCCAACTTCAGCGAAGCACACATCGCCATCGTCTGTCGCGAGCTCCTGCTGGGCATCCAGTACCTGCACACCGAGGGCAAAATCCACCGAGACATCAAGGCCGCCAACGTCCTCCTATCCGAGACCGGCAAAGTCAAGCTGGCTGACTTTGGAGTCGCCGCTCAATTGACCAACATCAAGTCGCAGCGAAACACCTTCGTCGGCACCCCCTTTTGGATGGCCCCCGAAGTCATCCAGCAGGATGGCTACAGTTTCAAGGCTGATATCTGGTCCCTGGGCATTACGGCAATGGAGATGGCCAACGGCGAGCCTCCTCTTTGCCACATTCATCCCATGAAGGTCCTCTTCCATATCCCAAAGAACTCCGCTCCTCGCCTCGAGGGTAACTTCAGCAAAGACTTCAAGGACTTCATTGCCCAGTGTCTCACCAAGGATTATGACCGCCGACCCACAGCCAGAGACCTGCTGCGACACCGTTTCATACGTAGCGCCGGAAAGGTCGAGGCCCTCCAGGAGCTCATTGCCCGCCGACAGATGTGGGACGCCAACCAAAACAGACAGAGACACCCCATCTACTACCAGGAGACCATGCAGACCATGACTCCGAAGGATGACCAGCAGGAATGGGTCTTTGATACGGTCAAGTCGGTTGCCCCGCCGCCTAAGAGGCCAACGATTAAGCACCGCAAGCCTTCATCCGTCTTTGCTGCCGACGAGGCGATGCGCAAACTGGATGTCAAGGATGGACCTCTGGGAGGAACCTCTCCCGCTCCGTCTACAATCCGGAAGTCGACCGTCCGCCGGACACCATCTCTGGCTCAGAACTCATCCGTGCGGGCCAGCGGCTCGCCTCGGGCTGCCGTTCTCCCCAAACAGCCGCTCCAGCCAGATATGTCTTTTGGCAACTCGGGATCGACTATGCGTCTCTTCCGACGAGTCCCCTCAGACAGCTCGACTCAGGGTCAACTGGGCCGCCCCGCTTCACCTGATGATGTCTTTTGCGACGAGAACCTTCCACCTCCCATGGCAGCACCAGTTGAGCCTTACGGCAAGGAAGCTGTTCTCGGGCGGCGCTTGTACGCCAAGGCCGTAGAGCCCACTCTCGCCGAGTTACATGCTCAGACTTCTGCAATGCAAAAGCGAGAGGCGCTAGCAAAGCTGTCAGATGCGTTCGCGACCTTGGATGCAGTCGACCCTGAAGGAGCATACCAATTGATGAGTAGCATGATCTCATCCATTAGCCACGATAACAAGCTCAGCGCCGCAATCCTTCGGCAGCCGGCGTCCAAGGTTCCCGACGACGGCACCCCACAGGGTACCGTGATTGTCAAGACCTCTACGCCTGGTAGCAGTCCAACAAAGCTGGTGCTCGCCTCCAACAACCCACACCTCCGCAGTCACCGACGCCGCCATGCCGATTCTCCCAACATGTATGAAAAGGAGTTTGAATATGAAAAGGGAACTGTCGAGACCAAGTATCCTGGCCAAGAGGCCAAGTCGGGCATGGAGCACTGCAAGCAACTGTCTGATGTGCTCTACTCTCGCTGGGTTGATGGGCTTCGAATCCGATGGCCCGCCGTCTAATTTATGCGACCGGTACTGTTGATGGAATCACGAGTTACCACAAAGGCACAGGACCACGCACGGGTTGTGCTTCTACTTAATATGTTTTACGATGTCTGTACGAGGTTACTTGTACTATTCATTTTGCATTTGGCTCCCCTTTTCCAGTTGGGGGGTAAACAGGGAAGATCAGGACACAAAGGCACGGACGGAGTCGCATTCTCATCTGCATTTTCACAGCCTTGGGGAGGAGGATCCCTTGGGTTAGCATGGCACTCATGATATGATGATATCTTGATGACAACACCTCATCGACTTGGCCTGCTTTTTTTCTGCTACTGCATATACTTTCTGTTTTCTGTTTTCTGTTCTTTTCGGCTAGGTGTAGGAGGCGTTACGCAGACTTTGCGTGTTTATCTGGATTTTGGGATGGGAAGGAGGCTGCTATGGCATTGATTTTTGGTTGGACTGGTTTCTATTTGACAACTGCTAAATTAGATAGGTAGATGTAGGTAGCACCTAGACTTGTAATCCAGATGCATTGAGGATCGATAAGAAAAGTTGACTCCAGACCGTCCTTGACACCAATGAATTTGCTTTTAACATATATGAATGGGTGGTGTTACATCCTGAAAAAAGGGTCGCATCGGGGGGCCTCCGTCCGAGCCATGTCAGCTGTCAGGACTTGGGCCGAGGGCTAGCTTGATCCTCCAGTTCTTGAACTCATCGGACAGAATGCTCCCATGGCCTGTCTCCTCCACCTTGAACAGCTCTATCGTCGGCGACTGGGGCTGACGCTGGATCCTCCACACACCTTCATCGTTGATATTCTGTGTCAGCCCTACCGACAATCACAAATTAGCACGGCATGCAGTAAGAGAAAAGAGATCATGCTAAAAGACTCACACTCTAAGAAGGCGGCGGCAAAGTTGACGCACATGTCGGCGTTCCACTTGGGATTTGGGTGAGAGTTGATTATCTCCGGGATTCGGTGCGTCTCAATGTCTTTGGTCTCAACGAGGATGCCGTCGCGAGTGCGGAAGCCAACGACGATGCGCGGAACGCCGAGGAGAAAGGACTGGACCCAGTACTTCATGAGCTTTCGGTTGAAATTATCCATGTCGCCTGGGTTGCGAATTTCAGCCGACGTCTTGAGCTCTACCCAGTTGATGGGGCTGCCCTTTTCCTCAGGTTTGGAGTCCCAGACTATCGAAAGTGTAAGTAGAGGCTGTTCGTAACCCAAGAGGAAGACAGGCCGAGGGTGAAGGGCAGACTTACTGGCATCAACTTCGCCGCCGAGGCAGAGGACGGATTTTCCAATCCCTGTGCGGACAACGGAGCAGTATTGGGCTTTGTTGTTGACAACCTCATTCTCGCGGTTCTCGATGAATTCACGCGAAGTCTCTGCCCAGGGAGTTGGTAACGTCGATAGCGTCTCGAACTTATAACCTAGTGTGCCATGTGTTAGCAAGCCTGCGTCAAGGGGTCCTCAAACGTGAATAATGTCGTACCCCAAAATTGCATAACCTCCAAGGGCGGCCCTCTCCTACGTTTGCCATTGCCCTCATTGGCTCTGGATGCCATCTTATAAGCATGGTTCTCTTCAATGAAGCTGCTTGGATCAGTTTTTTTTTTTTTTTGCCCAGAAGAGAGCTGAGCCATTTTCCTTACATGCAGTCCTTGACGAGGAAAAGAGTCAGCGCGCTATACTAAACGACAAAAAGCAGGCTGTCCATTTGAGCATACTTGATATAGAGTGGCATTCATCTCAAAGCTATATGCCGGTCAGCCAAAGACTGGATACTTTCTTAGAGGCAGACTCTAACCCGTCCATTTGTTCGAAAGGTGCTGCCATGATCTATGAGTGGGAATCAGCTACCCGGGGGTAATGGTAAGAAGTGGCTGAAGGCAACGAACCTTGCTCATCATGCCCCTCCAAGTGACGAGATGCGCATCTATCTTCTGACCCGTCTCCTTCTCATGGGCAATGATGGTCTTGAGCAAGCTGTCAAGGTGCTCATCACCGGCATCACTCTGCTTCTGAAACGTGTCGAATCCCTTGGAAAGGTCTGCTCCGAGCTGCGGTGTGTAGTAGTACTTGAGTGATGAATCATCTTGATGAAACTCATGATTGTCGTCATAAGAGAAGCAGGCAAACTCCTGTGATTACTGTAAGTAAAGAAATCGGAAGTCAACTTGGATTAACTACGCCCCATTGTAATATGACTGTGGGACATATAGCCGTGAACTGCAGCCGACATACGCGGAGGGGGAAATACACACCTTTGGCCTCTTGACAGGCTGGCTAGCACCAGCAAACCGGCCTATTGGCTGGATGGAGAAGCGCGTCGACATAGCTACAATATTCTAGCAATCGGTGTCTGAAAGCCTCAAGTCAGATTGTCAGATTGACTAAAAAAAATGGTGATCAGCTGAGCCTGTCTGTAACAGGCGGCGAGGCAACAACAGGTGTCTCCCCTGGCGTGCGTGCATGAATTGGAATGGATTGGAGGAGGCTGAAGCCGACTTCTAGGTTAGTCTCTGAAGCCTGAGAAGCCTCCGGGAGTGCGCTGGTCAGGTGCTGCAAATAGAGGGTGTTGCGCTACGGGACGTGCATAATTGGTGGGCCACTGGAGTAGGAGTGGTAGCTAAGCGCTGAGCAGCCCCATACAGTACGGTAGTCGATGTTCAGATCAGCACCTCCCAAGTTCGTCGAGGCTTATACTACTACCTACCTACTGAGGTATACTTAAAAGATAGATAGACCCTGTTAAAGATCTCTTCCTAAGACAGGTTCATCACAAGGCGCAGCTTGTGCAGACTTTGGGATAATCCTGAGACTTATGATGCGCCACATGCACCGTATCTCAGGCTCTCCTCAAGCAAACGCATCGACCATTGACTGCCTTAGCCGTCGGCCAACAGCAGCAGGTACACGGCCGAAATGGCAAATCACAAGGTCTCACACAGCTGGGTACAAAGACGCCTTTTCGCCATTCATACAGCTCTCTGTGACTCCAACCAGGGTCTGATTGCGCTAGGCCGGATGCCAGCGTCCAAACGACTGTTCTTTGTGCTGTACCTCTAGCTGCAAGGTGAGGTGAACGTGAGAAAGCGAGAACGAACCTAAAGCCTTTCACAAGAGCACACTCCCTCCTTCCCTTTCTCCTCCTTCCAAGTAATTAATCTTCTACCCCTTCCTCTTACCTTTTACATGCACCTTCATTTCTGTTCTTCAATTCATAGAGTGCCTTATCACTCGTTTCTTCTCCGAGTCAAATTTCCACCAACTTTCAACCCAACAACTCACAGCCCCTGCCCCTGCACAAGTGTTCTCTGAACCACATCCTTCGCTGAGCTGAGCCCCCCACTGCCCTAAACTCTGTCGCACTCCTGGACCCTGAGCTAGAGGCTACAGCGTGCTTTCGAGCAACTATCACGTGCGTCTTAGTGGGACCTGATCGCCAGTTCCCCCAAAGCATCAGCCGAGCTAACCTGTCAGTAGCCTCGTTATCATCGTCGTCGCGCGCGCAACGTCTCGACTTATACCCAGCGTTGACCGCTGCCCCCGGTCGTCGCAAGGTTCTCCTCGACGACGAGCAGCAGCCGCAGCATCACATCCAGCTGTGGCTTTTGCGGCAGTGACTTTGGCTCCTGCCGTGTCATTCTGCCGTGCGCTATCATCGTTCTCTAAACAACGCCGCAACATCGAGCCCATGCCCCGACGGCGCGGCCAACCTAAGAAAACATTTACCCGCAAGCCTAAAAGGACAACGAAACGCGTACCCAAAGAGGAAGAAGTCTGGTGGACTATTCGAGACATCATTGATGAGAAAGTGGAAAGGGACAAGGTCTGGTTTTTGGTAGACTGGGACGACGACCCTAGAACTGGGAAGCCGTATGCGCCTGAATGGTGCTTGGTCGGTTCACCCAATCTAGTCTCCTTTGTTTTCGTATGCATGCTAATAGCTTTCTATAGGAGGACGACGTAACCGAAGACGCACGCGAGGATTGGGAAAAGAGGAAGAGAGCTCGTCAACTGCCCAAGGACCTTGAACCAGTTGCTCCCCCTGCGGACCCCGCCGAGGATAGTGATACTGAGAGTCAAGACCCCAAACCTGCCAATTGGCGACGACTTCAGCGCTCAAATGCTTCAAATCTGACCCGACCACGGTCTGATTCCCTCGACAGCTATCGACCGAGGAAGAAGGCTAGAACTGACCCAGAAGGTGCGCCGTCCGAGGAGCCAGTGCCTTCTATCGTTTCAGCTTCATCTTTGAATCTCGACACTGGGAGTCCTGCCTCTCTGAGTTCAAGCGACATTGCTCAACTACAAGGTCAAAAGGTCACTATCGAGCTGAGTAAGCCTAGCGGCTTTGACGTCTCAGAGTATCAAAGCGTTAGCAACACTCAAAATAGTTCCCAGAAGGTGTCTGAGCTTGAGGAGGACGACCAGCGGACTGCATTTGCATCGCAGCTAAGCCAAAACACCATTCCGGACTCGCAAGATTTATCTGGTCATATTTGGGCCCACGCAGAGTCTGCTGCTGCTGAAGGCGTCGAGCACTGGAGCGCTCCTGACTCTCCTGAGACTGATGAGCAAAGAGCGCGTGACGTTTCTTTCATAAAATTTGTCCGGCAGTCGGAAGACGCTAACAGTCTTCACGGAGGAGATATCGAAGGCCCTCAAGACGCTCGCGACTCTCGGGAACTCCTGACTAGTGACTGTAAAGACGATCGCATATCCCAAGAAAATCAGGAGCTTCAGGACGTGTCCAAGCCCCTGGATGATCAAGTTTCTTCAAGTCTTGACGACTTCTCAGAGGACCAGGATCTTTTGCATACTGGCAACATTCATGACAGCCAGAAGTCTTTAAAGGATCACCACACTGAAATCGGCTGCTATCCGAACGACCAAGATTTTGAGGATAGACACGACGCCCAGACCCACGGCATAAGCCAGAGTAGCTACGCACTTCAGGACGATCGGATTCTTGCGGACGAGCAGGAGTTTCAGCAAGTAACAGGCATTCAGGTAGAACCACTTCAGAACGCAAACGACCCTAAGGTCGGTAATCTCCACGACAGTCAGGCTTGTGTGGAAACCCAGGACGATTGTGTGAATCAACGCTCCCAGAACGAGTACAGCGCTCCGAACAACTCAGACTCGAGGGAAGCACCTGAAGCGGATGAAACCCCCAGTCCTCCATACAGTCAGGACAATCGCCACGTTGAGACACAGAGTGTTGCGGATGTTCGCTGCGCTGGACCTAAAGAAAAGATCAGAGATATCCGAACAGTCCAAGCCGAACAAGTCATTACAGCACCCCGTAGCTCCGATAGCAATTGCACTTTCACACCCATCGACAGCTTTCATGTCATTCAGCCTCTGATACAACCGGTTTCGACTGAAGTCGCCAATTCGGCCAGATCTGCGTCAAACGACCGGCCTCTCATTATACCCGACTCTCAGGATTGCTCCCATTCATCAATTGATTCGCACATCGACGCAGCTCAAGCCCGGACCTTGTCATCACAGGCTCGGCTTACTCCAGTCGCATCGCAGGCCGAGATAGTTACAGATTCTGCAACGACAAACTCGGACATACCGTCCCGCCAACCAGATCAGCCAGTGTTAAATACAGCAGGAAGCCAAATTTTATCGGAGGGGTCTCTGCGGGCACGTTCAGTCGCACGCTCTTTATCCGAGAGTGCCACAACAGCTCTCGAGCAATCTTCGACCTCGAACACTCTGCCTCTCTTTTATACTCAACCACAGGCATCACGCGATTCGCTTGATCCTCCGAGCTCCTCTTCTCCCGAAGCCCTGCGGACGTCTAGCAACGCCGAAAAGTCTGCTTCCCGCAAGACTCTTCAGCCAGCATCTATCGACGTGCCCCAGCTTAGTCCGAACTTGGGGCCCGAGGAATCGCAGGTGCCTCAATCAGTATCGCGACGCCTCGATCAGTTTATTGAAAAACTCCGGAATAGTAGTCAGAGCAGCGAGCGAAGTAGCAGGTCAGCGTCACTACCGACCAGTAAGGGCAAGGAAATTGGTTCCCAGTCCCAGCCTCGGAGCGTTGCACTCCAGCAAGGGTTGAGGCAGTTCGAGGATTTCACAGCAAGTTCCACCAACAGTCCGGAACGAGCCGCTTCGACGCACCCTCAGAGTATCATTGAGTTGGCAACCAACCATACTCAGCCGATAACTCAAAGGAAGAACTCCCAGCGAGTCGCTTATACTCCAAAGCTAGCTTCGGAAGCTTTAACAATGGACGAGCCACCCATCCCTCAGCCGCGGAGTTCGGCTGTCGATGATCTACGCAATCTCTGCGATTTTGGCAATGAATCGTTACTGACACAGGCTGATGATGCTGCGGCAGAGATCCCGGAGCCGATGCTTCTAGAAACCTCAGATGATCAAGAACCAACCGTGTCACCTGCCCTAGAGGTCATCGTCAGTTCCCCAGAGTTACAGATGCATTCCCAGCCAGTTTTTTCCGTGGAGCCGTGGAAAGCAGAAGTTATGGGCAATACGCCAGAGGCCCCGGCTCCCTCCATCTCACCAGCATCTATCATGGCCAACCCCATCTCGTCAGCTATTGATAGCATGCGGGACATTGTGAACATAGGGTTCGGCGATGAAGAAGAGTCGACCAGGGGACCTCTGGTTTCACAGGACGTCGAAGATATGATGCCACCAGGAACCATTTCTCCCGCCGCCATTAGCAGATCAGTCGATCCGGTGGAGTCGACAAATACGTTATCCCTATTAGATCAAGGCACATTGTCTTCACGAATCGACGAGAGTTCGGGGCAGTCAATCACCATGGGCCAGATCCCTGACGAGCAGGAATATGATATTTCATCTCAGTCTTCGCGTCAGGACGGCAACGCTTCACAGCATTTGGTCACACTCCCTATGCAGGCCAGTAGACGACCCTACTATGATAATATCCTGAAAGATCACAAGGAGGTCGCAAAAGAATTCGATCACAAGGTTGCCGGCGAAATATACGAGGAGCCAGAGGCGGCCCTGGTGGAAAAAGTCGACGCACTTTTCAACCTCCTGCTCAATGTTTGCGATTACCCTCCGAGTATCATTGGGACCAGATTGGAAGAGCTCTCCAGTCCCGACCTGGCAAAGTACTGCTGCGACGCCAATACCAAGTTCAACTTCTTATTCGAACTGATGTCTGCTTTGGGGGAGAAAGAAACTGGAATACTGATCGTAGCCCGGACCCGTGAGCTACTCCGCTTGATTTTCACTCTTACGGAAGCAACGGGGATAGAGTGTTCTGCTGAGAGTATCGGAAAGCAAAGCAGCTATCCTTCGGTTACAAGAATCACTCTTGCATTGGCTAACGAAGACTTTGACCCCTTCAAGTTTGACGTTGTTATCGGGTATGATCACGCTTTCAGCGGCTCGCCAATCGCAAGGCAATTATCTACAAACAATGTCCGAAAGTCACCGCTTGTATTGCTGCTTGTTACAACCCACTCGATTGAACACATCGGTAGCCGCGTTCTTCAGGATATTTCCAGAGCCGAACGAAAGTTTTACTTGCTTTCAATTATTTTCCGTGCCCGGCAGTATCTGGTCGATCCGGAGCGAGGTTACGGTGACCCCCACCAAGTCGCAGAGACATTTGCCAACTACCTCAATGGTATTACCGATACTTTGAACTGGCAACCTCAAGGAATACCTGATGATGTTTTCGAAGTTTATGTGGGCAATTCGTCGCAGCTATTGCCTCGGGAGGAATTGACACGGGGGAATGGGCTCAAGCGAAAGTTTGTATGTGATATTTTTTGAAGTAAGAGAGAACTGCCTGGTAACATTTAATTAGGACGATGAGGACGATGATGAAGACGCCAAGCGGATACGCGTACTTCCTTTGAAAGACTTGCCAGTCGACTCCAACAGCCCACCTCTTCCTTATGATGTTCGGCAGATGCTCGACAGTGTCAAGGCCAATGAAGGAAAGGGAGAGGAAAAAAGGTCAGAAACCAGCATACAAATCTCGACGTTGGTGTCACTGGCAGAAATGGTAAGGTTTCAAGTAACATGTCAACATGCGCGGAGGCTGACTGTAATCAGTTCAACGAGTATAAGCGTCAGAGCAACGCAGCAAGCGAGCTTGAGACTACATACAAGAGCGCCGTCGACCTAATTGACAAGGAACTCATGGGGCATCGAAAGACGGCCGACAAAGCATCGGAATCCCTGCGGAGCGCTCTCAAGGACCGCAAACTGTTTGAGCAAGAGAAACAAAGAGCAGAAGCTGCTGCCAAGGCGGCCACAGATGTAGCTCAAAAAGAGATTGAGAAACAGCGACAACGGATACAGGAACAAGACTCTACGATCGCACGGCTAAAGGAAACCCACGAAGTGCTTGAAACGGACGATTCATTGAAGGTTGACCAGGAACAAGTTCAGGCTCTGAAGAGGAGCCTTGATGCCCTCAACCGAGATGCCGAGTTCTACAAGACTCGGTATCAGGAACTCGATGCTCAGGCCAAAGGATTGGTAAATGAGAATAATGATCTCAAGGAACAACACGATGACTTGCAAAAGAGAGCATCGCAGAACTTGAACGATATTCACAAAACCAACGCTTACCAGGAACGGCAAGGGCTACTGCAAATGATCGATTCCCTGAAAGAGCAACTGAAAGAGCGGGAGGTCGCGCTCAATTACGCCCAAGAGGAACTACGATTGTTGCGGAATGGTCGACCGCAGACGCGACAGGCAAGCGTACCGCGCAGCCCTCGCGTGTCCATTATGAGCCCACGATCCGGCCGCGCAACGTACGCCGGTTCTGCTAGCAGAGGAACGAGTCCAGCGCCTGTGCTGGGGTTCGAAAGCGGCGTGGGCCCTGGGGTCCAGTTCCTGGGTCAACAGCCTGGGAACGGGAGATGGGGACACCTCCGAGATTGAAGCCGCTGGAGATACCAGTACGCACGAGGATGGGGCACAGGAGTTGGATCAAGAGAACGTAATCAAGTCAGAACCAGGCGGATGGTCAGTTGAAGGTGCAAACGAAGCAGTAATATTTTTCTGTTAATACCGCCTGTTATTTGAGGGATATAGCTGGATGTGGCGCAACCAGGCAGCAAGGGAACACCAGACATAGTGTTGAATTGATATGGACGTGATATGACGCACCAGGAGAGCTGTGTTAGCCCCCAGATTTGGCTTTTATGATACGTATCTCAGTCATATCGATGTGGGCAGGCTTTGGGAAGTTGAGTGACGTTGCTTTCGTGGGGCTAAGTCAGCCATTGTCGTTGAAGAACAGGAGAAACTTCTGATACTTGCAAAGAATCACGAGACCCTATCATAGACAAACGAACCACATCACGAGCGTTCAGCGCAAGTCACTGAGCTGCGAGAGTCGAGAAACAAGACGAACAGACAGAATACTCTCAACATTGGAGGAGATTAGCAAAGAGCAAGAGTCGCCAAGTCGCGCCTGGGGCTATAACACAATCGATTTGGGGCTGCCGCAACAAAACTCCCCCGTCTACCTCTTGATCTGGACTTCCCTTCCGTCTCGGCTAACATGTACACACGGGCTCGCCCGGAGCTCAAACCTTCTGAGACCGAGGGATCTTTTACTTCTCCTCGGGGTAGAGCTCCTCCTTCAGCGGCACGCCGAGCTCTTCCCGGAGGGGCTTGAGCTCGTCAAGATACTGCTCGTACTGGCCCTTGTTCTCAACCTTGGACTTGATACCTAGAAAAGAAGAATCAGTAAATTGATCTAGGATGTTCGATCACACGCGTGTCTGCTGCCATTCCGACCGTGGGGGTAAGTTCCGGGACGGTGGTGTTGATCAATTGATACAGATCAAAGGAGGGTCAATGGTGAGACTGAGGCATATCGATCGATTGGCGGGCGGGCGGCGCGACCAGCTTGCAATTGATAAAAAGCGTACCTTCGAAGATGCGGACAGCAGTGCCAAAGTCGTTGACCCTTCGGGCGGCCTTGAGGGCGGCGGCGATCACCGAGGGGGCAGGGACGAGATCGTAAGCGAAGGCGTTGTTAAGGTTGCGCTGTGGTTTGGTGATAAGCCAAAAAAGTCATACGACATTTTGGGGGTTGGGCGGAGAGCAGCGAGCTCGCACCCGTGGGGCGGGCTTACCTGAAGCTCAAAAATGTCCTGGACACCATCAAACTCCTTCTCGAACCTGCAGAGCATCGTAGTTTAGCCATTGAACGGTGTAGGGAGCGTGTGCGGTCGCATTGAAGGCATTCGGGGAAAATCGCGTGGGGGGAGAGCTCTGGCCCATTTTGCGGCATCTTTTTCCCAACGGCGTCAAGACACCAAACAGCCGAGCTCAAGTCCCCCAAAACACGAAGCCGTCCCCCAAGCCATGTTGCTCGTGCAATTGAAGCCAAAGGATGGCGTACCTGGCGGAGAACTCCTCGAAGGTCTCCTCGGCGTGCTCGCTTCGTCGGGGCATCGAGGTGGTGAAGTGGGCGACGGCCGAGCGGGCCACAAGGGGCTGGACGGCAGGTCGGACGGGAGCGGCGCGGATGCCGCGAGCGGCGACACGGAGGAAGGCGGACATGATGGACGGAGGGGAGAAGGGTCTTTTCCTGCGGTACGGAAGAAGATTGGCGATGTGTTGTCGAAGGCGAGTTGGAGGTTTGTGAGCAAGCTGGACTGGGGCTTTTTCCGGGCTCGGGTGATGACTGCAGAGTTGTTTGGGCGAGCAAAGAATGGGCTGAGGGCCACTGGCAGGATGACTAAGACGCGGCTATACCTGATTTCGAAGCTGTGGAGGTGGCCGTGCGAATTGCAATGCGAGGGTGCGTTTTGCTAGGGACGTTGCACTGAAGAACTACAGTGCTTTTAGGCTGCGGTCACTGTGATTTCTGCGAGCTTATTTCAGACCACTTCCATTCGTCATTTCCTCGCCGACCAGTCCAGGTCCCCTGGTAAGCAAAAAGACAGGATGGCAGCAAAGGGGGGGTTGGCTCTGGGGAGAAGAGAGAAGCAGAATTGACTGCCTTGGGATTTGTCCGGTAATAAATAACGCTCGACCATATGCTTCCCTACATCGTCAAACGGGCTGGCAGCCTCGATACCCTTTCAGTGGCTGCAAGGCTACAGGTGCCTAGGAACGTTCAGGAACGTGCAGTGGGCTCGGCGATGGGAGGTAAGAGAAAGGCAAGCAACCAATCAGCTGGCCGCCGTTGTCTTATTACATCGTCCAATTGACATGGGCATGAGTAGGTAGCAGCGCCACAAGAAGGGCATGCCACAACTGCCACACTTGGCTTGCTTGCTGCTTTGGATTGTCCAATGGAATCCATGCGAAATATGGCTATTGATGAGGGTGAGAATCCCGACGGGTTTTAAGAGGATGCTGCTCCATTGACCCTAGTCACTCAATCCCTGAACTCTGTGCAATGGCTGTTGATTCGAGCTGGCTATGGGTATGGGGCATTTGATAAAATTTGAGATGATGTAAGAAGCACCAGGAGACAGCCAATTGACTGTTGCAGAATCATCTACAGGAACCAGCGCCAGTACGGTACCAACCTATCCCCACGGCCGAAATTGCCGGAACTTTGCGTGCATTGTCTCGGTCTAGGCGACTCCGTGTAGTCGCGAGTTCCTTCACGGTCAATGGGAATGCTGGGGTTTCCTTTGATCGTTGCTAATTATTTGCTCCGTCATAAGTAACAAGACCAGGCTGCTGTCAACAATAGTGCCGCTGCGCAATGGCGGCCTTGGGGATTCGAAGCCTCGGTACGAATGGAACGAACGGCCTAGGCCAGGCACAAGGAGACGGCACCTTGCAACCCTAGCATCGGGCTGGTGTCGTTTGGACGGCCCCGTCTCGCTCCCCGAGAATCACGTGCCTCTGGCCGATTGAGATGCTGGTTTCTTCGGTTGGGGCCCCGTGGCCTTCGGGGGGGCTCGGCAGCAGATCACATGCTGAAGGGCAAATCCCCCTCAGCAGGCTCAGCTTGCGTGCCCCCGTGTGCTCCTGCTACTCCTGGCCTTTTATGACACGAAGTCGCAGGAGAGCTTTTCCGTGTCTGGGGCGGGCCTGCCAACATGGAGATTGGACGGCCAATATGCCCCTAGTAGATAGATGTACTAGCGGCGCAATTCAACGGCACCCACACCCTCGAGTCAAGGAAGGCGCGGTGCAAGGTGCCACTTTCACTCTAATACCCGCGGCGCGCCGCTGGAGGTAGGTACCAACTCGATCGGTTGGAAATTTCCCCTTTTTGATGCGCCGCGTCCTCCCTCAATCAAACCTTTCTCTTCCTTCTTCTCTTCTTTTTCCCTTCTCCTGCTCGTCCCCTCCGTCTCCCTTTTAATCCTGCTCTTTCCCCAGTCGCCAATCCGCCTGGTTCTCTTCTTCCACTCCTTCTCTCTCTCCGGAGATCCTTCCTCTTCTTCTTGTCGTTCCTTCACAGCTCGTCCTCGAGCAAACCTCTTCACGTGTCCTCCGCTGTCGCCGGCCCTGTTGCGTCCACGAGATTTAAGCCACGTCGACACGTCAACTCGATAAAATTCGACTGTAGAACAAGGAGCATCCAAATTTTCTCGGTTGTGTCGGTTTCAACATTTAAACCGCCCACCATGTCTGCGACTCCCGCAACCTTTTACGAGCAGCTGCCGCTCCCAACCATCGACCGGCCCTTTGGCATTCACCTCTGGCCTATCTTCGACAAGGCATGGACCGCTGTCGTGGGGTACTCGGCCAATGACTTCAAGTTTGTGCCTTTTGAGACGCCCATGTCGACTCTCAAGTCCACGTCCATCTTCATTGTTATCTACTATGCCATCATCTTTGGTGGTCGCGAGTGGATGCGCAACCGCGAGCCCTACCAGCTCAAGGGTCTCTTCCTCATTCACAACCTCTACCTGACCGCCATCAGTGGTAGTCTTCTGGCTCTCTTCATTGAGCAGCTTCTCCCCACTGTCGTCCGCGGAGGCATCTTCCATGCCATCTGCGATGCCGAAGGCGGCTGGACCCAGCCCCTGGTTGTTCTCTACTACGTGAGTCTATCGCCTGCGTCACGAACTCCTGTTACTCTCGGTACTGACCATCGCATTAGCTCAATTACCTCACCAAGTACCTTGAACTCCTCGACACCGTCTTCCTGTGCCTCAAGAAGAAGCCTCTCAGTGCGTAGATCTCAGCAGCTCTTCTGAGCTTTTTTCGCTAACTCGACATCCAGCTTTCCTTCACTGCTACCACCATGGTGCTACCGCCTTCCTCTGCTACACCCAGCTTATCGGCTCCACCTCGGTCTCTTGGGTTGTCATTTGCCTGAACTTGCTCGTTCACGTTGTCATGTACTGGTACTACTTCCAGAGTGCCCGTGGTGTCCGTGTCTGGTGGAAGGAGTGGGTCACCCGTCTCCAGATCATCCAGTTCGTCATTGATCTCGGTAAGTGAAGCTCATGTAACTTTTGGTCAAGTTCATCACGCCTAACTGAAAACCAGGCTTCGTCTACTTCGCTTCGTACACCTACTTCACCTCGGCCTACTTCCCCTGGATGCCCAACAATGGCAAGTGTGCTGGCGAAGAGTTCGCTGCCTTCGCTGGTATCATCACCCTCAGCTCTTATCTGGTTCTCTTCATCTCGTTCTACTTCGCCACGTACAAGAAGCAGGGCAAGGCCCCGAGCAGCCGCCAGAGCCTTCGACGCATGTCCCAGGCTCCCCTTCCCGACCCTCACCTGATCCAGACCACTCCCGTCAAGGGCAAGTCCAGCGGTGCCACCGCTACTGGTTCCAAGACCAACGGCACCACCACCCGATCTCGCAAGGCTTAAGTGACACGCGACGATTGCAACAGCATATATGGCAGTTACAAGAAAATGCGCTTGTGCCTCGTCATAGGAGCCCTCTGATGATGTGGTCGCAGCATGCTGCGAGGAATCAAGGCAAACATCGCATTGGAGTTGGATCCGGATTGATCTCTTGAGTGGTATCAATACGTATATAAAAGAGCAGTTTGGAGATTTCGTGTTTTCCTAGCATGGGCATCTCGGCTCGGCTGGTTTCAGGCGCCGAGATCTGCCACGGATTATATTGTTTACGTGGGCAGCTATAATGATGGAGGGTGTTGACCAGGCTTCTCATGGAATTTGCGTTTATTGGGCGAACATGGGGCACATTTGGCAGGACTGGCACGGTGATGGGCACAAAGTCTAGGCCGGCATTGCGACCAGCAGGCGGCCTCGGGCTACGACGATCTACCTAGAACCCTTGTAATCACTCTTCGTGGACTATGTATAATAGAAATTTTGACGGCTGTCCAGGATCACCGATCCTGGGGAAGCCGATAGATTACGCTAATTGATGTATAAGTCTATGTACACATCGGCCTACTGCTGCTATATGACATGAGATGGGCGGAGTATTCCAGACAAGAAGAAACCGCGTAAGTCAGGCGTCTCGTCCAAGTCCATTGCATGATCTCAGGTTGGACGACCTCAACATGAATGGGACGAGAAAAGCTTCACAATCTGGAATCATTTTCGTTAATTGGTCTTTGCTGACTTCTTGCCAGTCCAGAGTGTTGGCTTCTGTAGCACCGCTTCAATACGGAACCTGGCTACGGGGACATCGTAGTCAGCATCACGAAACATTGACAAAGGCTGCTGTCTTAGACTTCACAGCGAGAGGTTCGCAAAACATGAGAGGTGCAGCTATACAGGGCCCGCCGGAGCTGTTCTCCGGGACAAAGACAGAGCGATTGACGTCATATCTGGGGTCCAGACATGTACCCGGCGCTGGAGGGTCGGCCAAGGTAGTATCCAGGGACAGGGGATTCAATCTCCATGAATTGTTCATATTGGCAGGGCGATCCTGGATGCGCATCCCTCGCATGCTACAGAGAGGGAGTTACTGGTTGCTCACACAGGATCCTGCGCCTCGCGATGTGTTCTGCTTGGCTTTGCAGCGGTCCATGCCAGACTGTGCGTACTATCGCATGCTCCGGCTGGTAGTTTCTCGAAATGTCAGCCATGTGAGCCCTACAGAATTGAAGGATTGCCGGTGGTATCCTCTAGGCAGGTTTGAACACTGCGGGCTGCTTCTAGTGCTTATGCGAAGGGAAGGTTCTGCGGCTTCTACCTAAGGGGTTGATTCGCGCTTACACGATGACACGTTCTAGCAACTCTAGTCTCTCACTCATCGCTCCTTATATCAACCCCTTTTTAATTTTACTGATCGCCAGGGACAATGGCAGAGAAAATAAGGCGTACACAACCCACGCTCGTTTGCGCGCCCTTTCCTGCATACCTCTAGTACCCAGTTGCGTTACCTACAGACGAACCAAAAGGGGCATGCATCTCCTTTATTCCATTGGTAGCAGCAGCCAAAAAGCTCTTTGTGGCCCTTACGTTTTTCGCTAACCCCCTGCTGTTGTTGAGCAAGGAGTTGGCTGATCAAAGCGCGAGAGCGCGCGCTTGAGATATGGAGCGAAGACGCCACTCAAGCAAGGATTGTGCGGGGCAGCGAATGGATGGACGTTGGGTGCGCATTAATTTACTGGCTCAGCAGCTCCTAAACGTTGTGTCGTCTCGTTTGAACCAGCGTTTATCTACCAACTTGAAGCCGTTGTAGCTTCCGCTGAGATCCAACCAAACTGCTAAGGCGAAACCAAAAGGGTACAATCCACGTGCCCTCCCGCGTTCAAAGAAGAAGGTACCCTGCAGGTACCCGTGCAATTGGTCATTGTCCCTCCATAGGTACTAAGGTCGGATCGTCGACCTGAACATCGCTTCTTCCCGACTCCTCTCTTCAACTTCTCCCTCATTCTTCAGCCTCGGCTTAAACTTGAAATTGTTCCTTATTGAGACTCTCTCTTTCTCTCCTTTCTCGCTTGCGACAAGTCAATTGCAAGTCAATATTCCTGACTGGGCCCTCAACTCTACTCATATCTCGTATTCCAAGCGTTCAGTTTGTCATTCACTACTCAACGCTCTATAGCTACTGCGAGCTCTTCGGTCAATATGCGAAATCCCTTCCGGCGCCGGAACAAGAAAGAAAAGCTTGCCAGCGGCGGCCAGGGCTCCGATTCCGTCATCCCTGACGAGTTCCGACCTCCAGGCGCCGGGCACCCGCCGGCATTCCCTCCGACCCCCGGCTCGGCGTATCTGCTTGCCCATCTACCACCCCAGGTGCTCGAGCGCATCTTCACTTTTGTCTGTCCACATGCCCAGGATGAGAGCTACGATACTTGTGAGGGCAGCGCAGGCGCGAGCGATAGCGCATGTATGCTCTGTGACTTGCGCGATCTGGCGCATTGTGTTCAGGTTTGTCGCGCATGGCGTGCCAGCGCCATCAAGGTCTTGTAAGCTCTCGCCAGCATATCCCGATTTGATGCCGTCAACAGGAGCTTGTACAACGACTAACAGCTTTGCCCACAACAGGTATCATAGCGTTCGAATCGACCCCGTCCATTACTGTCGTCTAGAGGCATGGCTCGCTGAGAAGCGCAAGAAGACTTCCCGATTCGATCGAAATGGCGTCCCTGAGGATCCCGCCCAGGCCCGTCTCCGCCTCCTACGGCGCACCGTTCGCGATGACCCAACACGCCTGGGCAAGCTTGTCGAATACCTCAAGATGCCATACATGCTACGCGAGTCCTCCCAGGTCGAGCTCGCCCAGACCATCGCTGTACTTCCGAACCTGCGATACGTCGACCTACCTGAGGGCATGTTTTCCGACGATCCGAGCTTTGCTACCCTACGTCTCGAAGTTCAAGCCCGTTGCCCCAATCTTCGAAAGATGACATATGTCGGTGGTTCTGAGCGGAGCTTTGCCATGTTGGCGTCGGGCCAGGTCTGGCCCCGTATTGAGGTACTGGAACTGACCAACCTCAACATTGACCCCATGACAATCCGAGCTGTGCTCGGGAGTCTTACCAACCTGCAAGCGCTCAAGGTGTCCGAGACACCGGGCCTATCGGACGAGGTCCTGTCTTCCTCTGACGGAATGCCTACTCTACCACCGTTGAAGGAGCTGGTGCTCAAAGACACGCCTCGCGTAACCTTGCGGGGACTTATTGAGTATCTTGCGTGGCAGGAGACGCAGCAGGCTTTGAAGGTCTTGACGCTGAAGGATACTGGTGTTCATCCTGCCAGCTTGCAAGAGATTCTCACAATGGCTTCATCCCTCACGACTCTTGCCATTCAGACAAAGGTCACTGAGAAGTTTCCCAGCTCATCCAACGTCCGTCCACTCACGTCACGGTCGTTGGAGACTCTGCGCTTTGAAATTTCAGAGGGTTCCTCCGGTGCCTTCTCTAGTGTGACAATGGGCTACTACACCTATCTTGCCTCCTCCATCCTAGGCGGCGGGTTCCCCAGGCTCCGACGGCTGTATGTGCACGACGATACGTTCCCAGACCAACTCCAGGGCCTTCCGCCCCCAAATGCTGCCTTTGCTGCAGGACATGCTCGCTCTAGCTCGAATGCCTCCAGCAAGTCAACGCCTGGCTTCAACCTATCACCAGCCTCGGCAAACCTGCCCCCCTTCGCACCTAGGGGGCTTGTTCCCAGTGCGCCGGTCAACAACAAGCGTCTCAGTTCCAATAACCCCTTTGCGCGTGGTCCTGCATCTCCGCCGCCCACGCATACTCTTGAGGTATTCACCAAGAGCGACGAGTTTGGCAAGTGGAACTTTGCTCGTATCGACCCCTTCAAGTCGGCCGCAGCAGCGCCGCCTCGACGGCCGGTCAGCAGCTACGGGCTGGCGGCCGACGTCACGGGGTCTGGGTGGGATCGCGGGGATGCCCGGCGGAGTGTCATGGTCGGCAACGGAACTGGAGGTTTCTTAGCTATACCAGGTCAAGGAGGTGATGGAGACGGCTTTGGCGGCGGATCGTCGGAGCAATGGCGGCCGCAGAGCAGCGGAGGTGAACCTCGAGGTAGTCGAGACTTGTGGAGATGATGGCATGGAGCTATTGCTTCCTGGCGCAAACCACGCTGTGACATGGCGTGTCAGGGCCTCGAGGACATGGACATCCGAGTCTAGGCTCTAGATGGCCTCCCCGAAAGAGGAAGTAAAACAACGAGCAAGACGGCAGACGAAGCGGCATCCCGCTTCACGGGTATTTCATTTTTGGTTTGGTTGTCACGGTTGCATTTTCGGAATCAAAATACCCCAGCAGTTACGTATGAAGAGTTGAATTCACGTTGTAAGCAACAAACGCAAGCAGACAAGCAAGATTTAGATTAGCTCTAATGAACAGAAAGTTTTAGTTTCCGGGCATACAACGAGTGAGTCAACTTTGACGTAACATGATAGCCATCGCAATCCAGATGACGTTCAGTTGAGCGTCTATAAGGCTGTTCCATTGATTTAGTACCACGCACGATAGGGTTCGAGACTTGGTTGATCGCAGGAACCTGCGCTGCGTCGACGAGGGTATGGATTCCCCCTTCCAGACTTTGCTGGAAGGATTCTTCAGCGCAACCACACTCGTGAAGTCATCTGGGCCTGTTCGTTGCATTCCATATTGCCACAGCCCTGCTTTTCCCGTGCAAGCCTTACATCATGTCGGTTTGTATATGCCTCCCCTGGGCGATACTGTGCAAAAGTCATGTTCGGCTAAAGCACCATTGCATCACATCCCGCGTTTGACCTAGAATCCTATTTTCAGGATTTGGCTGTTTGACAGCTGTAACAACTGTCGATCGTTGCTTATCCCCAAGATCCTCAAGTTTGAGCGGCTCGATGACGTTATTCCGCATATTCCCAACTGGCATGGGTAGTTATCCCCCCTGCTCGGTCAAGGGAGCCTACCCTGGAGGAGGAGAGGAGTCAAATCGGGATATTTTTTCCCCAACTCTATTTTTCTGGTGTTTCTTCTTCCGTGGTGCCAGTCGTGCCGCTCGTGTGAGATATAGATTGCACGGACTTTGCTTTGGGACGGCCTTTAATCTTCTTTTTGTTTTGTTTCTCTTGCCGGGTTCCAGGACCCACGAAAAAGGTTTCGTGGGCTGATGCTGCACGGCATCACGAGTTTGAAAAGCAAGTGAGGAAAAATTCTACGTTGGTCGAGAACGCGAGTGGCCTGATGTGGAACGAATCTGTCGGGAAGAGAGGCGAAATGCAGAGAAGGCTCCGGTACTTGACAGATCAGAAGTACTAATTGATGCTAAACATCGGGACACACCAGACAGACCGTTTCATCATGAGTTGCTTCTTGTGGTAAGACGTGATCAGGCAGAACCACTTACATCGCGAGGGACTCGGAGACTTCGGCTTGAAGTGAGACTCTTTTCTCCAACATGATCCCTTCCGTTGAGATGCATCTTACTTTATGTGAAACCGCAATATATTGATACTTCAACACAGTCAACATGCAGGTGAATATTTAACCGGCGTGACTTGTCACGCGGTACTACTGCAATACAGACAGCATCTAAAGCCGTCGGTAGCTACTCAGTAAATGGGCTCATTCCAGTAGTCAGTAAACATATGTAATGTGTTGATGCACAAGGTTATTATTAACTTCTGCCCCCCCATCTGACCTTTCGAGTCCAGCCATCCACAGTCCACGCTTTACACAACGGCAAGATCTCGCCCAGTTTTCACCGTGAGCCTATATTCTACGCTGGAGTAGTAGAATGCGGCTCAGCGACTGTGGCGATGTGGAATGGGAGGACTCTTTTTTTTTTTTTTGGGCACTCGCATCTTGTACTAACGCTCATCTTCTCGTGTTCATACGTTATGGAGCATCTATAAGCGGACAAGAATAGCAACATGCGCGGCGACTCCGCAATACAGTGGCTTGACCACGAGCCGCATTGTATTGGGTGGTCCCCCCCTCTCGCACACTAAAAAGACCACAGAAGAGAAGGTTCTTGAAGGGGACAGACAGCAAGACACCAAAAGTCTCAGCACAGTTTGTGGGGAGTCGCGGCTTCGCAAGACAAGTACACTGTAGTGCAACGACACCACCTCGTAGCAACAACGTAAGCCCAATGTAGGCGCAGCCGCGATAGCCTCAAGCCAGTGGCATTCTCTCGCTCATCCGTCTCCGTAACCCACCGGAGGGCTTCCACGGCAGCCCCGCTATCCCCGGACCTCTGTCCTCCCGCTGGGCAGTTGCCGCCTGACAACCCCTCTCCATCTTGCTATTCAGGCAGTTCAAGAACCGAGTAGACGGTGCACTGATGGACTGTGCTGGCCCGCGTGTAAGAAACTATCGACATGGGGCTTGATAAGATGC
Organism: Fusarium devonianum; assembly: GCA_017140155.1. Lineage (NCBI taxonomy): Eukaryota > Fungi > Ascomycota > Sordariomycetes > Hypocreales > Nectriaceae > Fusarium > Fusarium devonianum. The sequence goes on along the minus strand of JADBHU010000217.1, from coordinate 51,908 downwards.
TCGTTGTGTTGAGACAGGACGGTGCAAGGGCAAAACTTTCCGAGTCGCGGGAATGTAAGAAACAAGCGAAACATAGGTGGAATGCATTTCAATACGCGAATTGTCACTTTAGCCTGTGAATGGCATTTGCACGAGCGAAGGGATGAGCTGTATGTGTTGATTACCAAGTTGACCATCGCACTCGCGTTTTCCATCCCTTCCATCCCTTCCATCCTCCCTTTGAATGGAGGAACAATAGTTTTTTGTTGCTATCGAGCTTCACATGTGTCGATCACGTCGCAAATGTCTTGTTTCTGCCCAAGACTATTGAACCGAGAACCAGGCGCTGGCTCTGCCGGAAGGGCTAAAGGTCCTTGGGAAAGACGAGTTTCATAGACAATGTCTAAGCTGGCAGCCTTGGTACCCTACATACTAGACTATACCGCTCGAATCTTTGAGGAGAGTGATCAAGTGATTCTACTTGATGTCATGCATGACATGGTCATGTAACGTTAACGATCAGTCCATCCTAATGTACTCACAGTATATCAATTTTAGATTCTCTCGGGGAATTGAGTTCTCTACCTCTTGGGCTAATAAGACTCCATATTTAGCCCGCGAGCGAAGTGGGTGAACCTAGCCCTGGAGGTGGCTGGCGGAGGGAGGGGAAGTAAACAACTGTGGCTAATGCACAGCTGATGTGGCTTGCGCTAGGCCTGGTACGCATTTTCGCTTCCGGCTGCTGCAAGGTCCCAAAGCCAATGACGCCATGTGGTTGGAGTAATGCGACTACGTATCCATGCCCAGGATCAACAACCTTCAACTCGCCATCCGCCGTAACCATGGACCGTCGCATTCGAGATTCGAGATCACGGCTCGTCAATGCCCAAGCATCAACAAGGAGATGCCGCAGGTTACCGCAAATCCCCGGCTGGTCTGGCCCGAACTCTGTCGATCCGGGCATTCCATTTGAGAGCCTCGCCTCCGACCACGCTATCCGTTATCCATTGCTGACAACACCGCCCAAGCCGCCTCATCGGCCTCGTCCGACAGCGGGATGGAGCCTCCAGACCTTAACCGCTACCTCAACACTGCGTAGTAGACTTCTCTTAGATCCTGAACACTTTTGGCGCTTCTAGAGCCGCCGTGGTAAATAGTAGACGTCGAGCGAGCGGCCGCACAGCGAGAGACCCTTCGTCAAGAGCGGAGCAGCAGGGCCGTCTCATCTCGGCCGGAGTGGGAAGTTCAAGATGTACCGCATCCGGCTGGACCTAATGAAAACCCCCGTCAAGTATCTCACATGGTTCCTCACCGTGTCTGATGTCTTCCTCTACGACCAAATGCTCGCTTGGCCTTATCGGACGGACATGGTAAAACAATACCGCTGTCAGATGCTGCACAGTCGAGACTGGAACAAGATTATCCGTGTCCATCATCATCTAGTATCAGACGAACCTGCGACAACGTGGTGTACGTCTCATCATCGGACCCTGGGCAGAATCCTGGTCGTCTGGTACGTTTAGGTAAGGCTCAAGGAGGGGGAGGCCCTGTCGACATGCCCGGCCAACCTGAGACCCAAATAGCAAGGGGTTTGGATGGAGGTGGGAGGGGTTCGAGGCCTCGAGGGTTCAAGATGCCAAGGGCGAAGCGACATAAGGGAGCAGAAGGAGGGTACGCATCTCGGTCATCATATTATGATATTGCCCTCAATCCAAGTCGCAGATAGTCTATAGCAAGCGAGGCAAACCCGATCTAACAATATTCGTCGACCTTCAAGTGCGTTCGCCCGGCAAAGACTACACGCTGGACACCCGGCATTCCAAGAACTCAGTTGCGTCCGCTTACAAGGGAATTGAACCACGGGAACATGGCCGAGAAGAGAAGGGTCGCCGCCCCATCGCTCGTCTCCATCACTCACCTCATCACTCCAACCGAGTGGATATCCCCTCTCGTCAGGCAAGACTGCCGGAGAATAAGACGGTAGTCGTCCATGAACTACCTACACAAATGTCGGTCTGGCGATAGAAAGACTTTTTTTTTGAGATCTGGCACGCGCAGGGGAGTTGTAGGCTTTGCAAGACATGATTGGCCAGTCTCGACCCGTCTGGTACGATGCCATGGCCGACCAACGGCGGATCACCGATTCTAGTGGAACCAGTTGGAGGATGAAGGCCCTCTGATGGTTGATCCAGGCTGCTGAACGGCAGACAGGACCATGGAACGACGATTCAAGAAAGCGCCCTTCTGTCCAATCTCAATCGTGCGTTGTCGAGTTCCTGCATCACACCTAATGCCGACTAATGCGCGGCATGGACAGACACAACTAAACAGTGTGAGCGTTACGGGAGTAGGTGTGTGTATACCCAGAACCTCAAGGGACAATGCGCCTCAACTTGGAAGCGCCTGCGAGCGTGCCTGCGTCTGCGTCTGCGTCTACGGATCGGATGCTGCTGTGTCGCATCGCTGGGCGCGCCTGGCTCTGCGTCGGTTTTCACCAGTCTCTGCGCTGAGAGGGTCCGCTTGATGACTTGGCCGAAGTTGGCGCAGGAGAAAGAGAGAGAAGAAAAAAGCACCTTGATACGCAGCATCGTGCCTTAGCATGGCGGTGCGGTCAACGCGGACACCCTTGGTGCGGCTCGTACATGCAGTTCTAGCGTGGGCAGCGGTGCCACGCGATGCCCCGAATGGGTCGACATCGAGGCAGCGCGATGCCTTCAAGAGGTTGGCGCACACATTCTAAGCTGAAGCTGGAGAAGAGAACCCGCCCATCCATCGTGGTTATTCTTAGTTTGTATCCGACCAAGACGCCGGAAAGTGAGCCAGCCGAGACGCCAGAGGGACAAGTGTAAGTAGGTGAGGATAAGTGAGTGCGCTGCAAGTGCCAGGGTGTGTGGGTGGGGGCTTTGGGCCATGGTTTCACGGGTTGACAGTGGTTGAAAATGTGATTTACGACAACGCGGTCGCAGAGCAAGTGGCCAAAAGGGCTGAGAGGGCATAGCAAGCCTGGGCAACATCTCATGGTTGCGCCTGTCTGGGACGATATGGGATAAAAGGCTACTGTACTCTATGCGTATGCAGATGCCGACCGAGCCTGCGGCCAATCTGCAACTGACAGCGGGCGGCAAGGCAACCGGATGTTTCTTTTCTTTTCTTACATGTTGATTCGAAGCTTTGAACGCGGGATTCAGGTCGACATGCCACGCTGAGAGGACTCCCCGGACTGTCCTCTCCTGGAGCGAGATTGGCTGCGGCCTCGACGTCGTTCGGCTCACCTGTCATGTTTGATGTGTCTCCGCCCGTAGCCTGCAAGGCCCAGGACCCCTCGCTGCTCTCTCACTCCTCGACTCGCGCCGTCGCCTGCCCCGAGTCAAGAGCCTCTAGAGTCTTGTCATGGCGGCAGGGGAGACCCTTTGAGGTTACGGAGCCCTTTGGCGGCCCGCCGATCGTAGCGGTGGACATCGTGGATGAGCTGCAGCTCCCGAGAGGGCGGTGACGAGCCCTGGATAAATATTTTAGGTGCTTCCTGACCCATTCAGGCATTCCCGGATATTTTTGTGCCAGGCAGGCCGCACTCCATCATAACCCCTCAAAGATCGAGTTGGGCCCAATCACCAAACCCGCCAGATGCACTAACAAGCAGGTCCTGCCAGTCTATCTTGAAGAGAGCTGCAACTAGACAGCCTCATCAGAGGTTCAGGACTGGATCTAGAGGGATTTCAGGCATACATGGCGGGGTCTAGCGCTGGAAGTTGCTGTGTTGTAAGCCGCTGGGCCAGTGGACAGCGGAATTGATGTTCTGGCGATGGACGAGATATCCAGTAGAAGAGGCTGGTGCTGATGATGTGTGTGTGAATGACGACGCTGAGATGAAAGCAGCCAGCAAAGCAGGACCCAGTAGGAGGCGAAGATGATGATACTGAAAGCAGATAGTCCAATGATTGATTGCTGTACACAAGGCGCGAGGCTGGTGGGTGAGTTTTTGGCAAACTTTGATGTGAACAAGGCATGTATTTCCCTGCTGCTCGTGGCTGTGCGCTTCCATATCCGTCCCCACTATGACACTTGGTGCATGGAGTTGTACAACTCATCCGGCCGATCATTGTCGCGTGCATCCTATGAACGCACAAGTAATATGGGCCCGGCACATGGCTTGGCCACGATCTTGGTGGTTGTGGTACCTTGAACTGGGCCGAACAAGATCACCTACACTACAACGTGCAACTGCGTCACGAGAGTCTGACATTCCGTCTAACTGCGTTCCCCCTCAATGCTACGTCAGGAGTCAGGTAGTTTCGGCTCTCATGCGCCGGCCGAACCTGTAACGCGCCTTTGACTGGAATGAGGAATTCGAGAGAACATCACAGCTTGGCCTGTGTTGAATCCATGAAAACCCGCAGAGTCTCGAGTGTGGTAGCCGGAGAGGGGGTCATGTTCTTAGATGAAACGGCCTCGTGGGCGGGCCCTGAAAGGCTGAAGCCAACGAGAGCAGCCACCTGGGCGCAAGCTGGTCTCTGCCAAGGCTCAGGTGCCTTTCTGGGCTTCCCGCGCTTTGCTCGTGTCTCTGAATGGCTTGTCCCTCTTGATCTTTTGTGTGGGTGTGTATATATGTGTGTGTGTCTCGTGGCGGCTCATGTCCTTTGGCAGCGAGAGGGCCGTTTGAACCAGGCGCTTGGATTTCGGCTCCCTCTTTACTCCTGACGCCAGCGCGCGCGTACCTACTTCAGCCCAGCCAGTTTTCAGTCCGTGGTGATCCAGTTCAGCCTTGGCCAGTCCAGATGTCAATTGAAGAGGAAATGCTATCGCCTCTTTCCCATCGACTTTTGGAGGGGCTCCCCTACCAAGAGTGAAAGAGGCTCCACAGGCCACAGGCAAATGAAGTAAGCCAAAGGGAAGGGAAGGAAAGGCGGATGGGGGCCCTGCCACCTGCCCTGCGGTTTCCACAGACCCCTGCCACCGAAAGAAGCGCCCCTGCCACTCGCACTTCGGTTTCGGCAGGGGTGAACAGGGCGGTTGTACCCAGTGCGCCATAGACCGCACGGCACACGGCCTCACTCGTACCAGAGAGTGGCTACTGTGGGCAAACGAAGTGGGCACCGTTGCTAGGTTGCTCTCCACTTGCTGTAGAAGGGGCCCTGGGCTAACCTTGCTTGGCCTCGAGTCCCTGAGCTCGTGCCGTCCATCCAACAGAGAGAGAGAGAGAGCGTCTCGTTCGTTCATATTAATGGCTTCTCCTCTCCCAGCCGCCTCTTGAAAGCGAAACACGACCCCTTCAATCCTCTCCCTCTTGTATTCTCGCACTTCTTGTCTAAACTACGGATAGACACTATCGAATCTCAAACTTACCCCTCGGAACCGTCGATTACCCCTTGGCAGACATTCTTTCCGTTTTCGTCTTCTTTGTCTGGTTTTGGATCTGAGTCGTCTTGGAAGAAGCCTTGTCTCAGTCGCCTCTCGATAGTATTGACTACTACGCTACCGGCCACCATCACGACCGCAGCTCTCCATCTGCTGACCCGATCCTGAAGACCTGACGACCTTTCTCGTGGCCTCCGGTTTTGGTACTGGCTCTGGTCATCCCTTCTACACCTTCTCCTCACACGCCCTTGTCGCTCCAGGGGAATCCAATATTCCATCAGCGCCCATATCGGCAATGTCTCTTCCAGTGACGCAACATACACCTCAAAGGGAGCTTGACGCACCCAAACTTGATATCAACCTTGCTCAGCATTCAAGAACCCGAGCTCAAATAGACTCTCCATCCGTTGACATTTACTCCCCCTCCGCCGACTCCGACGAATCTTGCTCCGACACCACATCTTCCAACATGATTTCCACAAAGCGACAAGTATCCGTCGAGGGACCTCCCGCTCTTCCCGCCAAGAGCTCTCTTCGAGCTTCAAGGTGCCTCGACGGTCTCATCCTGAACAAGCTGGCTCCAGAGGGCCAGACTCCATTCACCACCCGGTCCGCTCCTCATGATGTCTACCTTTCCTCCGAGGAAGATGCTTCATCCTCTGCCGACGACTTCTCCGATTTCGAGTTCGACTCTGGCAGCGATGAAGCCCGACCCTCGTCCACCCGAAGGCCCAGCCAAGAGGACACTGCTCGAGTTGTATCCGTTGTCTTTGCTGGAAAGCCCTCCATGATCGACTTGCCCCGGCGATCCTCGTCTCCCAGCGCCAGCGAAACATCTTCTCGCCCTTCATCACGACTCTCTTCTTCCTCTCGACCTCCGAGCCGCCTCCGAAGAACATCGGCCCTACCTGTTCTCGACCACCGCCGCGTGTCTCTCTGCTCGTCTTCCTCCGGCCCCATGCTCCACCCTCCCCGAACAAGCAGCATGGGACCCGGTCGGCTGGAGAAGCAAAGGCCAGACTTCCTCAGCATTGATCCCTTCGCCGTCAAGAAGCCTGAGCCGGAAGCCCAGGAGGAGCAGAACGAGAGACCCAAGACACCAAAGACACCTACTGGCATGTTTAAGCGCACGCTGAGCCTGGTCAAGAAGCGAAGCAAGCCGACTCTCAACACTCAATTCGCCTCTCAGTCAAGGGATAACCTCTCCCTCTTTACTCCTACCCATCCCATGGAGCAGGTTCGGGAGGAGTCCAGCACCGACTTCGACTCGCAGCAAGCACCCGCACCTACACCCACCCTAAGAAAGGCGCCCACCTACCACGAGATTATGATGTCGGCGCAGCGGAGGTCCTCGACGGCACCCCTGTCGCCCATGTCTCCAATGTCAGAACCGTCCTCACCCATGACGACCAACAGCACTCGCAACCGCTTGCGGCAGGGATTTTCGGCGGCGGCGCGACGACGCAGCGTCAAGGCGTAGAGGAGCAACGTGCCTTTGCCTATTCACGACGATCTATGACCGGGCAACTTTAAACGGGGCCAGAGGCTTCTACTTTTTCTCTTTGTTCATTTTCTTTCTGTTATTCCACTCAGTTGGTTTTGGGAACAGGCATTGGCGCATTCTTGGTTTTGGCACAAAGTACAAATAATGGCAGCAAAAGGAAACAATGGCGTTATCCGGCATAGGAACACTCGCTTCTTAGGATATGGGGGGCAAAGATGGCGTTTTGGTATCACACATTTTCACACTTATGTATGCTTCACAAGCATCCACGGCCTTGGACAGGCCCTTTTTTCCCCACTGGAGATTTTTTTTTATGCAGATACATTGTTAATGAACCCCAGCCGCATAAGGTCGGCTGGTCAAGAGGGCAAGGTATTGACCATCTCAAGCCAGGGATTGAGTTGGTCTTTAGTTAGGACATGATGAAATCACAAGACAGACATGACTTGCTCGCTCCTGAATACTTATCAAGATTTTCACATGGCACAGTTCCGCGAGACAGCTTTGATAGCCATTTGTAGCCCCGAATACGGTAGTTTAGCCAAGCGATGGCGTATTGGACTAGGTAGATAACCTTTGAGGGCTTCCCGAACGCATGCGCAACGGCAGCGATGGATATGAGGTGTGCCAGCCTGCCACGTTGAGGCTGACGGAGTGCCTGAACATGGGAGAACTCAAACACAGCCTTGAGAGCAATGGCCAGGCCAACCTATTGGGGATGTCATTTCAGCCGTGGTGAGGCTAAAGTCAGATCCGGGTTAGGATGTGCTTAGTGGCCGCGTGCGGGTTAGAGGTCAATTTCCGTCATTTTGGCTCCTCGCCGTGGCTCTCGTAAAGTTTGTGTGATTCCTATTGCCTCTGCAACGGGTATGCTTTTAGATGAAGTCAAATGATATGGAACCATTCTCCTTCACAGAAGGTTTATTTTTGTCATGTTGTTTCATGCTCTTTGACTTCAATTTGTCGTTGTTAGGGTGATGTACGGATAGACGAGAATCAGACCAGGCTCGGTGACATGATCCGAGGGATCTCGGTGTGTAAGTGGCCGATACTAAGGGGATACTCGCCACGCGGCGGAGATTGTTGGTGGCTGACAGGTAGCGAGAAGGTACTTGCCGGATTCGGTAGGGGGGAGCAAGTCATTGGCTGCTGGCTTGTCATGATAATATGCCGGCGAAGCTATGATTTGCCATCCGCTCCGAATCTCATCTCGGCGTGTCACGTCCCCGGCCTCTCAATTTCGAAGGTAACATCTTTTTATCTGGTTAGCTTTGGAATCTTCTACCGTAGTAGATAGAAGCTGTCAATCGGATCTGACATCAGCCGTCAGGCTAGACGACTTTGTTAGAAAACTCAATAAGTTCGAAATGCACATAGTCCCCCCCCTGGTAAGGTACAGTCAGCGGTACAAACACCCCTGGACCAACGGGCTCGTTTGCTCCCCTTTCCCCTGGTAACGAGCTATCATGGTACCCAAATTGCCCATGGGCTTTTGATTAAGATCTGCCCTTCCAAATCCAATCGCCTCCTCGGCCAGCCACAGGGGGGGCGCAAACGGCCAGCACGGAGGAGCAATTCGAGGTGGCCCTCTAGGTGGCCATGGCGCAGAGAAAAACGGTCAGTCAGGTCTGCGCCTCCCATCATTTCCTCATTATCCCCCCTTAGCCAAGCCCTCTTTGCGGATCTAATCTGAAGCTGTTGGAAAGAAACAGAACGTGACCGACACTAGAAGACAGCACGGTGCTAGCTGCGAGGCAGTACCTGCATCTCGGGAGCTCTCAGGGGAGGTTGAATTGCGGTGGAGCTTCGCTAGCCTGTCACTTTTTGCGGGGGGGCTGTTTAGCGGGGCCTGAACGCGACCTAGAATTAGCTGCAAAGCTGCATGTTATTCTCCATCAGGCTCGTGATTGGGCTTTGAGGCTGTAGATGCCATGGGCTGTGGGGCACGCACGCGGTTGTTCGCGTCTGCACTACGGAGCAGCTTTTTATGTAGGCGCGTTTTGACGTTGTTGATGTTTTGTCTCTGCTTCCTTTTTAAACAGCCGTTGGCTCACGGTTTGACGGGTTGAGATGGGCCCATTGAGGGAAAATTTCCGTATTAAAAAAAAAAGGGCTCGTATTTGTTTGCTCTTCTGAAACGATACGATTTGGTGCCGACAGTGGATTCGGGGAATGTTCAATTCGATTCAATTGTTACATACTCGGTCGCGTTCAGATCCAGCTCAGGTCCAGCTTCTTTTTCAGGCTTCAATGTCAGCTGTAGGTTGCTCCAGAGAAAACAGACAAGACAAGCCTGTTCCCTTCAATTCTGTAACAAGTGGACAAAGCTCCAAGTCAGGTGTCGGTTGATCAATCGATGCCTATTATTATCATCGTCAGAAGCTGGGTCCATCCTCTTGCTCCTGCTCTCTTGTACCGTACCGTGTGCGACTCTGCGACACAATGGCCCAGATGTCTTGGCGTCTCAGTCTCTGGCAGTGTCCGGAAGGCAATCAGTGTCCCATCACGCCACCCTCTCTGCGGTACCCATGATGTGCTGCGGCAGCCCCCGGAGCCCTCGAGCGATCGAAGCGCGTGTGGCATTTGCTTTGCCCGAGACAGAAGCAAAACTGCCCCTGTCGGGAGAAACGTCAGCGGGTACCTGCTGCTGGGATGACGCCCCGTCGTGCGATCCGTGGGGCCCTTGAGCGCCTCAACAACGGCCGTGCAGCTACAGGAATCCGTCTTTCTGTTCATTTCCTTTTTCCCGCTGTGGGCATGGGCCGCTGCACGAGAGGATGTGAGAACCGACCGTACTGTGCTCTACAAGACTACAAGCCAGGTCTGTCTGCAGCCATCGCGATGGGGGGCAGGCAGCTCGTGGCTGGAGAGTGGGAATAAGGGGGGTAGAAACGTGGGGAGCGCTGGCCCGAGAGCTGACGGTTCAGCTTTGTGGGAGCTACCATCCGCCAATCTTCAAATCTCCAAGAGAGCTAAGTTGACTAGACTACCTTAGTAGTTACACCATAGAGATGACACGCTATGGAGGCGGTGTGCCATCTAGTGCGAAGCTCTCTCTTCGCTGGCCCCGATGGGAGACACGAGCCCGCAGTTGAGGCTCGATATGAGATCTTGCTCTTGAAAACATCTCGCAGTCTCTTAAATGGGATCACCCACCCTGAGATATACATTGTCAGCAAGAGCCCTGACGAGCCCTGACTTCAGCCGTGTCATGTCTCTCGTAACCCGAGATAGGCAGATCGACCATTATTAACGCAGATTGGACCCTGAGACGGGAAGCGTCAAACGAAGGATGGGACGTTGAACATGCCGATCCCAGGTCTCCAGAGCGTCCATCACACTGTGAGACCACATGGGCATCGTATAATCTACATGACGCCGCCGGATCCCAGTCTGGGGGAGATTTGGCGGTCCAGTCAGCGCCATAATCCTTCGGGCTGGTTCTGTTCTCTTTGTGTGAATAGGGGACCTGAAGAGTCTGCGGGGGACCAAGAGGATCGGCGCTGCTAAATCCTCTAGGAAATGATGACGGGCAGGATCTACGAACTGGTATAGGCGGTTGAGCGCTATTGCGAAGCGACTACTGGGAGGAGCCCGATGGCAGATATATTGCAGCCGTTACAATGCATTAATCGCGCCAGGCGGGTCGAGCACCTTCGGATAGATGAAATGTGGAGAGGCTCGGTCTGTTTCTATTGACGTGCAGGCGGGGAGCTGATGAGCACTGGGATCCAGGGGCCTCTTACCGTCTCGAGCTTCTGGGTTCAACCTCGTGTAGTGAGCTTTGAGTGAGCTTTGAGTGAGCTTTGAGTGAGTTTCTACATCGTCAGCGCGCGCGGAATTGCTCTGAAACCCTTCGCGTGCTGCAGCCTGGAGCGTGCTCAAATGAGCTGCCTATCTGCGAAACATCACGGACCGTCTGCATCATGCTTCATCTAGCGATCCTGCGGGGGACGGCTCCTGGTGGATGCTGTGTACTTCAAGGCACCGTACGGCCCATCAGTAAATACTTTCTCCGCATTAAATAATATAAGTCTCCTTGCGCGGCTTCACCCGAGCACTGTTTCGTCTATCGGATCCCATACCAGGCACATAATGCATTCTTACAAGCAACATCCTGGGGGCATAGTCACGGAAGCGGACGGTGGACGACCTGAAACAGACTTGATAGACTATGGCAGTCCTCCTCATAAGCAGCCCTTGAGCTGTAAAAAGAAATATGACGGCATCGTATCATTCAGTACGGGTGTGCGTTGGGGTTCGAGGCCTCGAAATGGAAAGCTGAGATGCGCTGCTTACTCGACTGGTCTTACAGCTGCATCTTCTCACTGGACAGCATAGCTTAAGCGGCGTGCAAAGAATATAACCTGCTCTTTGCTATGCACGCCTGAAGCCTGCGCTATAGAATAGTCCAACCTTACTCACTCGTCGTAGAAACCCCCAACACATTTGGCCATATCCTCTCAGGCGTAGTCCCCATCGTCACACACCTGTTGCCAACTTGCAAGGTTACTGTCATGATGGCCTCCGTCAGTGCCCTCGATGTGATAAAAAAAAAAAAAGACCTTGTCAAGCAGGCTGGCAATGGAGGGATAGTCCACGGCTTGTCGCACCTAGGCTCGGACGAGAAGCGGCATCTGAAGTTATAATAAGAACCGTAGTGATGCTCTCGGTTGAACTGTTATTGTTCAACGTGTTTGGTATTAACGAAAAGCCGCAGCTGCTCCGACGAGCCGTCAAACTGTATGGCAATGTGTAAGCACGGTACCTTCAGCCCCAAGTGAAATCCGTAAAAGAAGACACAGGTCGTACTCTTGGCATTCCGCCATGCCCTACGCTGTTCCCTTTGGTATACCGGTCAGGAACTGGCCTGGAACATGATCACGAGCGTGGTGCTGGAGAAACACCAGGTGCTGTGATATCAACTTCCCCTTCAGTGGTATTCAGCACTGCAAAGGTAGAACCGCGACCATGTCGCCAGTCCTATCGAGTAGAAGTTCAGCATCAAGAATACAGCCAGACTTCACACCCTACCTTCGTTGCCTTAATTTGGCGAGGAAAGCAATCGACCAGTCCAGGTGTGAATAGGTTCCATATCGCTCAAGTGTATATCACATCATTGCATCATCAACCAAGTTGTACATATAGAAAGCCTTGAATACACATCAACTCCCTATGGCAGTTTCAACTAATCAACAGGAAAAGCGCAAAGATGCGGATTTCGACAATGCGGATGTGCTCTCAACACCGGTAATGACATGCAAGCTTCTCCAAAGGAGGGCACAGTCTGTTCCTCCTCTTTGCCGTCCTCCCGGAGATAACTATAATTAATAAAGATGACGTGGTTTTTTGAATACACTCTCCTACTCCTCCTCCTCCTCGTCCTCCTCCTCTTCCTCTGCCTTCCTCAGCCACTCGTCCTGGCAAACTTGAGAGTCCGACCCTACTGGCTACCGTTCACGGGGACATTGTCCAGGGGGCTGGGCGGTCCAGGCTGCTTGGTCCGGAGCGTCAGAGGGAACGGGTATTCCTCAGGATCCTCCTCCTCACTATCACAATCGCTGTTAGCGGGGCCTTCAGGTCAGTAGTAGCTGAATCAACTTACGGGAGCTTCCAAGCAACGTAGTCCTCAGTGTTCAAGCCCTCGCGGCCTTCCTGCAGACTCGCAAAGTCACCAGGGGTCATCATGCCGGTCCGATCCCGAGGCGAGCCGGGAACAGAGAAAGGTCGCGAGATCTTCTGTTCCACGCCACCGATGAACTCCTCTTCCTCCTCGCCACTGAAAGACGCAGGATAGGCACGACGCAGAGCCAATTGCCGAGCCTTGACGTACTCCATACCCATCCGCTTCCAATCAAGGAGGTCGCTCAGGCGCTCGGTACGGTTTCGCTGGTTGATGCGCTGACGACGGCTCTTTCCGCAAAAGTCGTACATGAACGAGGTGAGCTGGTTGACAGAGTCATCAACGCCCTTGGTGCGGCGATCTACGATGTAGATGCCATAGTCGCTCGAATTCTCAATAAGCTCCTCCATGTAGCATCCGAAACCTGAAAGGTTAGTGGTGATGCTGGGCACGCCCATGACGGTACACTCGGCGGGAGTGTAGCCCCAAGGCTCGTAGTATGAGGAGAAAACGCCCAGATGGCAACCGCGAACAAAGTCATCGTAATCGAGAGGAAGAACAGGGTTGGCCGAGTTCAAGAACTCGGGGTGGAAAACAACCTTGACTCGGTCGGTGGGGTGGTTGAAGAGCTGAACGCGGCGGATCTGATTCAACACAGGGTCCTCATGATCGTTGACCATGTTGTGGGTGACAATCGGAGGAAGCCCGTGACGCTTCATGGCAAAGAGGCGGCGGCGGAGCAGGACGCGATCCTGGGCGGAGATGAGCTCCTTCTCATCGGGCATAGGGTCGCCCTCGTGCCACTTGAGGGAACGCTCAAAGATGCGACGACCAATGCTCTGCTCAATGACGTGTGTCGTGTCCCGTAGGGACTTGATGACTGCCTGGCCCTTGAGTGCCTCTACAGTGAGCGACGTCGTCTGGGCGGGCATGATGATGAAGGCCACTACGGTCATCTTGCTGCCCGCGGCCTTGAGGCGGTGGTTCAGTCGTGCCAGAGACTCGATGAACATGTCCACACCCTTATTCCGGAACTCGTAACGACCTGCGGTGAAGAGATACAGAGTGTTGTCGAAATCGAAGTCATAGTGGCCGTAGAAGTGACCTCGGACGAAATCGTGGATCTTCTCCTTGGCCTGCTGATGCAGGTTCTGGAACTCGTGGACCGCGGAGAACTTTGTGACGTTGAGACCATTGGGCAGAACACCGTCGGGCTTCCGCTTCAGCAGATGCTCAGACTCGAAGGCGGTGATGTGAGAAACAGTGGTGAAAACGTCGCAAGCATGGGCGGCAGCTCGCTCGATACAGTATCGGTGGTAGATGCCACGCTTGCCGGCCTCAGCATCCACGTCAAACCATTGCAGGTTGTTGTAAAAGTCAACGGAGCCGGCGCAGAGGTATCGGCCGAGGAGAGTGGCGTGTGTGGTAAAGATCGTCGTAACATCGATGTGGCGCCTCTTACAGAGGGGCAAAGCGACGCCAGCAAGCCACTCGTGGAAATGGGCAATGACAGCTCTCTTCTTCTCGTGGCAGACAAACTATCAAGAGCCAAGGTCAGCCACAGGACATGCAATCGGGGAAATTTGGGACGCGCTTACCTCTCCCAGGAACCAGGCGGCGAGATAGCCGAAGACGATAGCCTCATTGGTCTCGTCGTCACCAGGTGGTGAAGGAATGCTAGCGGCTTCCCATAGGTCGGCCTTCCACTCGTCCAGACGGTCGTAGGCGGTCTTGGTGTCAATTAGGAGAACTCTGGGAGCACCTTCAATCAGCCAGCGACCGTAGATGATGCCAATTCCTCGTTCCTTCATAGATTGCATAGTGGCAGCAATCTCTGGGTTGGTAGGCTCCATCTCTTCCACTTCGACGGCGGCCTAATGTGACCATGGTTAGTATTTACTGGGAGGTGATGAAAACAGCGCTGCAGAGCGTACCGATTGGTGGTTAAGAGGGCCGATGAGGGTGTATCGGTCGCCATATTCGGCTGTTGTGACTGGAGCTTTGGACTTGATGACGGAGTAGATACCACCGACTGGTCGCGTATCATGTTAGCATGTGAGAGCTAGAAGCACGGACAACCGCTATCGCGAGATTGACTGACCTCGATGAGCTACCTCAGTAGCAATCTCAAAAAGAAGGTGGTTCTTGACATCGCGAGTCTGCTCGCCTTCGGAACTCATCGTGACCCGGGGTGCCTGAACGCGCTGAGGGTTGAGTTGTTGAGGGGAAGCTCGGGCGAGATGATCTGATGAAGTGGACAACGGCGGACGCGCAGAGCAGTAGACAGCGAAGCTAGCAAGGAGCTCACAGTGAAGCAACAAAACGGAGAGAGGCGAACAAGGAAAATAGGAACGCGAGCGATGATGAAGCTGTAACGCTGACCTGCAAACTCAATTGAAGAGTTTTTCGGGAGTAGCGAAGCGTGGCTGGGGGGGCTCGGGAGGTGCGAGGGCGAGGGGGATCGAATCGAGATGGTGGTGTTGAGGTTGCGTCACTGTGCCGCTGCTTGAGAGAGCGCACTTGGATGGATCTGCAGGCGAGGAGACGAGCAGGGGTTGCCCACGGGGCAGGACAGGTAGCGCAGCCAAGGTACAGCTCGTGCTGGGGGGAGGCTGAGGATTATCTGATGGTGTTTTGCAGCAACGCACCAAGCAAGGGGGAAAGGTGATGGGAGGAAAGCAGAAGAGGGCGAGAGACAGAGTCGAAAAGGCGAGAGGGGAAGAGACAACCGGGCTTGTTTAAAGTGACGGGAACAAGACCCATTGGTTTATAGGTTTAGGTAGCAGGTCGAGATGATGGATGGTGCGGTCCATCCCCATCATGTACCTTTTAACCCGCCCGTACTCGAGAGGTACCTCGAGGCCGCTACGGCACCTCCAAGCTGTCAGCAGTGCTGCGCTCTAGGTGATGCTGCCGCCGTGGTACACCGGCGCGCTAGCGAGCTCAGGTGGAGACCTTGGCCCCGAGCAACCAGCAACGGCGCCTAAACAAGCCAAGGCACGACCTGGACAATCCAGTCCATCATCGCCACAGCCGTTCGTTCCCAAGCCCCCCCGCGGGGCCCACGCCCCTAAACAAAAGCCAAGTTTCCCGCGAGCCAGCGCCCCAAGCTCCTTTTACGACGAGGAGCATGGGCCTCCAGAGCAAAAGCTCCGGGATATCTAGCGGATAGCAACATGAGTTGTGGCCGGCCTACGTCAGTATCAGCACCAGATTGGGCCTGTTGAATTTCACTGCAACACCAGCTTCTGTCAGAGAAAGCTGCAAACTCAAAAAGAAGATTAACCGCGCAGAAAAGGGGGCCTCAGAGGACGCCACAAGCTCTCCCAATTCTCGCTCATGCCGACAACCCCCCAACAGCTCTTCAACATGTTGTACGTACAAGTTTCGGCGCCACTTCAGTTAGAGCCGAGGCCGGTCCATACTCGCTTCAACCTGTTTCATTATCCATTTTCATATCTGAGAATACGACGCCTTTCAAATAAGCTTGACATTCTCTGTTATGAATTTTTTGAGTCTTTCCTCTTTCCTCCTTCCACCGACCCCTTTTTTCAAACCCAGTTTGTATCTGTTCTACCTAGGCGGTAAACGCAGGCTCCATTACAGTTTGCGCCTCGGCGTTGTGCTCAACGGCATGCTGATCAATTTCCCACTTGTTTTGCGAGCTGCACTCCGCGAAATCCCCACTACGACAGGACAGGGCAAAAGCCAGCTATCAAAGTTAGTTCTGTAAAGAGCGGTCTCCCCTTAGACGCTTTCTGCATCGTGTTTGGTTAGTATGCACACGCAGGTTTAGCACATCTTGGGGGTGCCGGGATGAGGTCATGGAATGCGGGGGAATACCGAGCATCAGCGAACCACGAGCTTTCTTTTTCCCCCAGCTTCAGCTCGACTCCATCATCTCGCAGTTCTTGTGTATCTTCACTAAAAAGACTCGGGAAGGACATCATGTTGACATCGTTGATTACATGCCGGATCTCCTGATCATCTTCGTGTTCCGACCATTTCGACTATCCCCGCCAATGGCATCCCCTCTCTGCACATCCCGTCTGATGCCAATCCCTTCAGTATTCAATAACCGCTCCACTACCGTGGGTTCTTGGTCTCACCAGTTAGTGCTTGGATCTCCGAATCCCTCTCAAGTTTTCCAAGGGCGTCCTGGCTCCAGCTCGGCCCGCGCTTTAGTTGATTCAATTAAGCCATAATACTTCTGTTCAGTGGTAGCTCCCGCGAACTACGTCTCCGGTTCTAAATTTACCGAGACCCGAGCTGGACAAAGCCAGTGACCGTACCCTGGAAGGATCTCTTTTCATCTTGCAGATGCCGGCCAAGGGCGAGTTTCGGGTTTCAAACTCATCTCCACTGCAAGGCAACATCCCACAACTCTGGAATCGCCAAGTATGCGTCCTCTTATTAGCCTGACCCGTCAACTCTGTCTGCCCAGTGAGCAATCGAGACATCAGGGGTGTTAGTTCTGATTCCCCAATAACTTATGCCACGGCAACCAACAAAGGGGTCATCAATTTGATCCAGGTTGAACCAGGACCGCAAATCATGGCGGCCACGACTCGCAAAGAATCATTGCTAACCTAGAGATTCAAGACTGTAATACAACAAGCAAGACATAAGGGCAACCCTTCGTCTCCCTGATCACTGAATCTCGAATTCAAAAGAACCTGCCTGGATTTCGAGACATTCTCCGGAATGGCCATATTTCTCCAAAGAGAAATTCTGTCCCCCATTTATCTCCGCTACAGAGCCTGCCACGGATGATGCCGAGGACGGCTGTCAATCACAGCTTGTCAAAAATAAACATCCAACCTTCGTAAACTTACTAATCTGGCCCTCTTCAAAAACGTCTTCGGTGGTAATTCAGGCCAACGAGGGTCTGCCTTTATTGTCATACGCTGTCTAGCATTTGAACGATTCGATCGGCAGCACTTGACATTCCCATATTGATAAGCACTCGATCTTTACAAATTGCTTCACGAACTGACCAACAAATAACTGGCTTAGAGGGCTGAAATAACGATATAGTGATTAACGCATGTATAAGAGGGCCTCTCAACTTCTAAGCAAAATTTCCAACAGAATCGGCACTCAACAGTTATCGTCGTGTAAAACTCTGGTTACGACCCTGTATTTTCAGCCTCGTGGAAGCCTAGACAGTCATTGGGCAACTGCAACGCCACGAACCCCCCGCAGTGGGGCAAGATTCGCGCAAGGCTATGAAATTTTCCAATTTTTTTTAGATCTTCCTGCGGAACCACTACTTGGTGAAGACATGCTTTTTATCGTAGAGCATTTGAGATACCCGCGGCCCATTCAGCTGCACTCCCAGTAGAACGATTCTGTTCTGCTCGCCAAAAACCTCTTACTTTAATCAACCTAAGATTGAAGTAAAATAACTGTCGCGCACTATGGGTGACGTTGCGCAGGTGAAGGTTGTCTTCACCACCACGGAGCAGGACTTGGTGCTCCCAGAGTCCAAGCGACAACTGCTCGTGCCCGCAGGCAAGTCGACATACACCTCATTACACCAAATATTCACTCTAGGACTGGTAAATCTGACACTCATTCAGATATCAAGCGTTATGGCCTCTCTCGCATCCTCAACTCCGAGTCTATGCTCGACACCTCCTCCCCCGTTCCTCTCGACTTCCTCGCCAACGGCACCTTTCTGCGCACCTCTATCGAAGAGTACCTCGCGACCAACGGACTATCCTCTGAGTCTACTTTGACTCTGCAATACGTCAAGAGTCTGCTTCCCCCGGTCTACGAAGCGAGCTTTGAGCATGACGACTGGGTTGGCGGCATAGATCTCCTGTCGGTAACCTCACGAGCTGGCCTCTTGGCTGGCGCTGCCAGTGTTCCCGAGCGAGTAGCTAGTGCGTCTTATGATGGCTTGGTGAGGGTTTGGAACCCCTCGGGAGACGCGATCGCCATATCCTCCGCGGGCAGAGCTGGCGGCCACACACAGCGTGTGAATGCGGTGAAGTGGGTTTCGCAGAAGCAGCTCGTCTCGGCTGGATTGGATAGAAAGGTCATCGTCTGGGACTACGAAGAGTCCGATAATGGCTTTTCTGGCGCCCTCAAGTCAAACATGGAGCTCTGGGGTCATGAGAAGGACATCAACAGCCTCGACGTCAACGGATCTACCAAGCGCATTCTCACAGCCTCGTCCGACGGCAAGATCGGTCTCTGGTCGTCCTCAAAACGGACAGCTCCCCAAGCCGATCCCGAGAGCCTGCCTTCTGCGCACAGCACCAAGCGAGCCAAGGTTGCGAGCGCCGCCAACACCGCCCAGCGCGGCCCCCTCGCCCTCATCCCCGTCCACGACGAGCCTGTCACGGCTGCTGTCTTCCACCCCAACGACGCGACCGTTGCATACTCGGCATCAAAAGACCACACAGTCCGAACCATCGACTTGACGACCCAGCGCGAGGTTAGCCGTCTCACCACGATGCACCCGCTGCTCTGCGCCACCGCCCTGCCCGGCTCGTCGCTCATCGCCGCTGGCTCATCAGCCCGACACATTACACTTCTCGACCCTCGCGAGTCCGCCACCGCCACCTCAGCCATGACGCTGCGCGGTCACGTCAACATGGTCGTTTCGCTCGCGCCCTCGCCCGAGAACGATCACTCACTGGTGTCCGGCTCCCACGACAGCACATGCCGTGTGTGGGATCTGCGGAGCGTCCGAATGGGCACTGCGGAGGAGGGCGGCGGCAGCGTTAGCGAACCTGCGTATACCATTGGCCGTGAGTGGCTCAATGGCAAGAAGCTGCCTCCTGCGGGTGACGGAGCCAAGGTGTTGAGCGTGGCCTGGGATAAGACTTGGGGTATCGTGAGCGGTGGAGAGGACAAGAAGGTCCAGATCAATCGGGGGAGGGGATTGTTTGGCTCATAGTGTATAGGGCGGAATGGAAAAGCGACTTTATTCTATAATGAACAGGCATTAAGGGTATCTGGCACGTACATTTCAGCGCTTCGTATCTACTCATCAGTGATGAAGTCTCATCCAATGCTAACTGTGATTCTGTATCCCAACCAATCACTCTCCAGAATCAGTTCAGTCAGGGCCGAGTTTTAAGAAATGTCCTCCAGAGACGAAGGAAGCTCCTCCAGGCAGAATTTGCAAAGAACAGGCTTTGCCACGCATAATAAAACATCGAGCGGCAAGCACTAGCCCACCTCCTCATCCTACCTCCTCAGCATCCTGTTCAGCATCCTGGGCTGCTTGTACCAATACCTGATACTTGTGCAGAAGGATTGTTTCCGGGGCAAGGAGGGCTAGCACCTCATCCCTCAGCCTTGGTTTGGAGAATGGCATGCTCTCAGAGGTGATGGCATCGAGGATGTAAGAGACAACTGTGTTTGTCTTTAGCGGTGGGTCGCGGAGAAGTTTTGCGACCGATTCGGGTGGAAGATCTTGGTTCTCATGCCAGACGAAATAGGCACGCATAACGGATGGTGCCACTTTGAGTGTCCTATGCATGGTGGTGCGATACTGTTGGAGCCGCAGCTCTGCGGTTGTGATGCGCGAGTCCTTCTTGTTCTGCATTTGGCTCTCCAGAATCGTTCTAGCAGGCTCTGGAAGCTCAATAGTTGACACTTCCAACTGGGTGTCCACTTCAACATCGGCTTCGATACTGAAGTCAGAGACGACATCGCTCTCATCAACCTCGTCAGCCGTCAAGAAACGAATGGGCAGCCCTTTCTCAGCAAACTCTGGCCGAGGGGGGGTCGGATCTAGCTTTAGACGCTCTTGATCCATCACATGGTAAAGCTGGATGCCAACATAGGCGTCAGAGGCGGAATCTAGCGTGCCTGTTAGATTGTGAGGCTTTGGGAGGTTTGGGCCAGGTCGACTTACATGCAATTTGACGCTCGGATAAGGGTAGCATCCAGTTGCTCGACCGCACTGACTGCCCCTTGTACAAGGGGAGGCCAAGAAACTCTTGTGTTTGCACGGCCAGTCCCACCGAAGTCTTGTTGATAAGATTCAGTTGGCCAGCCTTTGAGTACTTGACCAACTTGTAGAGGTGGCTCAATTCGAAGATGCCCTTGGTCTCTATACCAAGTTGCGTTCTGAGCCTGGTACAATCCCCTTTAATAGCCACCCCGACTTTGCTCACGCTTTCGTCCTCCATGATTTTCTTGAAGGTAGGGGCGACGAAGTCATCCTTCAAGAAAAGCGCGACATGAAAGAGGCCGATCCGGCTAGGGCTGGCGATCTGGATAAGAGAGACATTCTTCCGGGGTCCATCAGGGCGCCTCGCCCATGCGATCCATTCCAAGTCGAAGCCAAGGATTTTCTCATCAGCAAAATATTTTTGGCAGACATGCTCCATGGTATGCTTGCTTGTACAGTAGTGGACCTTGACTTTTTGAGGCGAGCCGTCGTCTAGGGTGCGATGATACATTCTATAAGACCAATAGGAGCCTTCCGATTCCTCCTTACTCTCTTGAGCGGCTTTATACAGAGCTGCGTCGATGTTGTATTCAAGAGGAGTTACAGGCGGCGGAATCTTCTTGATAGACCCAGGCTCGGGTTTTGAGCTATCTAGAGACTCATCGTCCACCACTGGGCCAGGTTGGCATTCCTCGGCGGCTGGCAAGGGAGGTGGTAGCATCAGTAGATCCTGCTCATCGAACCACTCAGTGGCAGTCTGCTCAAACTCTTCATCCCCGCTGAATTCCTCCGGGTCAAGTTGGAGAGGTTTCGCAGCAGTAGCATCGCCGCTCAAGCTAGGCGTGTGTAGGAAGCGGGAAACTTCCAGAATTGGATAGCGGGGCTGGTGATCCGTCTTTGGCGAGAATCGGATGCCGGATGATGGACTCCATAGCCGATGACTCGGTGGTGAAGACATGTTGAAGCTGTTTCTTCTCATCATCAGGGGGTGAGAAACAGGGGACAGTCTACGAACGAGGCATGGATATTTAACCTACCGACTGGTAGTGGATAGTAGACGACGCGCTCTCTTGTAGGGTCTCTGTACAATGCCCGCATTGGCCACCCTTTTTGAACAAAAACTCATCGGGGGTTGTGAGTTGCGAAACGTAGCCAGCATCGGAGAGCCATTGTGGCAAATGCCCATGACCCTTGATGCGCGCTATGTGGGATCTTGTAGGCAACCGCGTCGTGAATGGCGGTCGTGAGATGCTCAGTACTAGTATGAGCGTTGAAGGGGCGACCAGCAGCTGGCGGTGATAGGCAGATAGGCTTGATTAGTCACCATCGCGAGTTCACGTGGGGATGCGCTATACTCACCCCTGCAACCCTTGCTTGCATCTGGGCATGTTCCATCCCACTTTGCGACGACTTTGGTAACCTCAGCTCAGCTGTAAGAGACCAAGCACATTATCAGCCATTATAACAGCGGCTGATTAAGCGAAGCCTGTATAGACGATCAGGAAGTTACGGTTTTCTGATCGCACAAAGTCTTCGGCTTACGAAGGGCTACTCCGCACAAACCCATCCGCCATGGCATCCCAACTGCTACCACTCGGTAAGACTCAGCAAAGGGATTTACCAGCCAGTTCGTTACAGCATTGCTAATTCTTTACAGAGCTCATCGACAAGTGTGTCGGCTCAAGGATCTGGGTCATCATGAAGGGTGACAAGGGTAGGATGATTCACTACATCTTGGTCTGCCAGCATTGACGAATATGTGTAGAATTCAGCGGAACCCTCCTCGGCTTCGACGACTACGTTAGTGAGTGACGACCACTCTGCTTCATATTCACTTATGCTGACCGCTCTGATAGACATGGTGCTGGAGGACGTGACTGAGTTGTACGAGCCTACCCTGCCACCTTACTCATAGTGCGCATAAGCTGACCGAACAGTGACTACTCTGGCAACCACACCAAGCTTTCCAAGATTCTATTGAACGGCAACAACATATGCATGGTATGTGAATTCAATCAGATCACTTCTTCTTCTCCCTCTAATCCATATTTGATAGTTGATTCCAGGAGGCGAGGGACCCGAAGGGGCTGCTTGAGGGAAATCAGAAGAAACCAAGACACATAACGAAAGCCGCCCACGTTCAAGCTCTATATGAGTTGAGATCAGAGCTTGCGAATCTTCTCCGGAATTCACGTCAACCTTTTTGGTTACTGGCGTACTAGGATCCATGTCACAGGCAAAGGTCAAACCACCGCATGCGGCTCGCATAAAATGTTATCTTGATCTTGAATTCATTCCAGATTCATGTCTCGGCTTTTAAAAAACAGTAATCTTTAGCCCCAACGCCAACCGTCCATGATCCCTGTCCGTTTTGAATGGCCCCCAAATGTGACCATTGTGAGTTGGTGAGGCTCAGTGGCCATTCTGCATGTTGCCCTGTTCTCCAGTGTTTGTGATACGTCTCAATTCCCACTCGCGAGTGAACTCCTGGTGCAGCATTTCGAGTTGGTTGATGAGTTTCTCACAGACGGAGGTGAAGACGTCACGAGGAGTGATGGTTCCGTCTGTCTGGACACGGATGAAGAGCTCGGGAACGTTGGGGTGGGCGACTAGAAGCGATGTCAGCACTGTTATCGGCTCACGAGCATAGGGCCCTCTCACTCTTGTAGCCAGCCATGTAGACGTTGGGGTGCAACTTGAGGTGCTCAGAAAGGAGGTTGCCAAGGGTGTGGTCTTCTTTCTTGAGGATGAAGTCAGAGGTGTTGGACATGCCTGGAGTAGTGTGAGCAAGATGAACATAGAGGGCCTGCTGCAGGATACTCACCAGAATAGACCTTTTCCTCAATTTTCTTCTCACCCTCTCCTAGGAGAAAGAGCTCGAAACTATTAAAAAAGTCAGTCTTTGTTCAAGTCAGGTGTTGTTGCAGAAACGTAACGGGTCATCCTGAAGATTAAAGTGCTTCGGGTTACCGCCAGCCATGGTGGAAGATGTTCAAGGTGCAGAGAGTTGAGAGACGATGAGTGACGTGCGAATGCAGAATGAATTGCAGAGAGATGCAGATGCAACATTCTTGAAGAACCTGGGGGTTTTATAGAGCTGCTCTGGTAGGTGAGGCCTGCCACTGGCATGGCAAACATGACAGCTCGTGCGAACACAAGAGCAACGACCAACGAGAGACGAACGAAGCCAGCTTCGTGGTTGGCTGTTTGTCGCACTTGCGATCCTTGTAATCAGATTTCGAGACAGCATATATTGATCGAGTAGCCGCAACGGTAGCAACTCAACCAAGATCCAGCGCACGAGGTTCGGCGTTTGTATCATAAGCTCCTTGGGCAACCGCCAGACAAGGATGTCCAGGATCCATGAAGCCATGAGTCTTGCTATGAAACAGATGGCGTAGGAACGAGGGCTTGGGATTTGTCACGGACAGCTGTCCATATCAAGGCTCTGGGCAAGTGTTTGGTGATATTCCAACGACGACGGCATTGGCCGAGCTGATCTCATTGCCCACTCATTTACCTTTTCCAGAACCGAGTTTCGGAAAAACGAAACGAAGCCAAGCAAAGAAACAAACGAGACCTGAAAAAAACTTACCGATCCGGCGCGTTCATCGTTGCTTCGTGACTCGAGTGTCAGTGTATAGGTGTTTGGCGGTTTTGGCGGTAAAGTGGCGATGGCTGCAAAACTCCAAAACAGAGGAAGCCCTGCGTTTATGTCGATCAAGAGGACGAGAAATGGGATTAAATAGAGTTCTTTCTTTACACCAAAAATCCAGAAGGGTATTAAGATTTGACGCTGCAGGTGAACAATAGGAGGCAGATGCGAATAAAAGCAAGGTCGATGTAGAATAGCGAACCTTGAATGGCTCAGGGTTGGACGCTGCCAAAGGGTAATAGTCGGCTAAACCTGACGCCAATTGAAGGGACAAGCAGACAATCGCAAACTTCTTTGACAAATACCTATACAGCTCAATTGACTTCTGAGCCAATCGCCTTGCAATTCTCTTATTCATCTGCGCTCAACTATTGTTTTCATCTTATACAATGCTAGTGCTCGTCAATGCCGCGCATCCAGCCGTCCCTGTTGCGGCATGCTAAACGCCTCTCGCCGAACCTTGCAGCCCTCCTCCCAGTCTGTCGAGACCTGGAATCTGCTCAGAATGAACTGCGATGGATAAGAGGCCATGTTGATGAGACATGGACACATCAGAAACCATGGCACCTAAGAAATCTATGTCGCGAGAGAGGACGTGGTGTTCCTCTGCAATACGTCCTCGGTTCCCAGCCATTCGGCGCTCTTGACATCAAGTGTAAACCTGGAGTTTTGATACCAAGGCCTGAAACTGAAGCATACACCTTTCACTTGGCAGATCTCATCAAATCGGGGGGGCTGCTTGATGGTAACCTAAAAAGAGACAGTCGCAGGCTCAGGATGGTCGACCTCTGTACGGGGACAGGCTGCATCCCACTCGGCTTGTTCTCGTCTCTGCAGCACTCAGTTGAACGTTTAGATGTAATAGGCGTGGATATCTCTCCAGTGGCCCTCCAGCTTGCGAATGAGAATATCGCCCACAATGTTCGACTTGGAAATCTTATCAGACCAACTGAGAAGCAAAACCTTACCATCAAAAAGGGAGACATTTTTAGCGACAGCGATATGCAGCAGCTAGCTGATTGTCGCTGCGATGTTCTCATCTCCAACCCCCCTTATATCTCCCAAGACGTCTGGTATCACGGACGCGGACAGCTTGGATATTCGGTCCGCAAGTACGAGCCTCGCCTCGCTCTGGTTCCAAGCTATAGTCTTCCCTGTCCGCCGGATTGCAACCCAGCAGACGTTTTTTATCTTCGTCTTCTGGACATTGCCACCCTCCTAAAGTCAAGGGGCGTACTGTTGGAAATTGGCGATGAGAGCCAGGCCCTCCGTGTCCTACAGCATTACTTCAACCACGTTATCGCTGAGCATTCCCAGGCCGAAATCTGGAGAGATTGGCCAGATTTGAGTGAACCCGATAAGTCGAAATCGTTCGTGGACGTCCCGATGCCGAAGGGCGAGAGTCGGCGAGTTCCAGCAAAAGGTGCTGGTCTCGTACGAGCCATTTTGCTCCGGACTTTAGTCGCGGAATAAGAAGTCAATCCCACTACCTCAAGCCAAACTGCTTATCACCTTATTTATTTATTATATCAAATAATACTTTACTTATGCTAACAATTCTAATTTTTGTTTTATTGGACTTGGATCTAAGTGGTGAGGTCATGACATTTTGCGGGAAGCGGGTTGCCACTTTTTTGAGCAATTAAGCAGCGAACGTGCTCAACGACCTCGGAGGATTCCGACAGCAATTGATATCTGTTCAGGACAGTAGACAGAAGCTTGATTTACTAGAGATTTCAAGGGATTGCAACTCAGTTACATGGCAATACATGCGAAGCCTGTAGTCTAATAAGCCGTAGGTATCGCTCGCTGACGCCAATATCCGGAGCCGGCACCTCCCTTGTAGGCGGATCCCCGACGACGTCCGCATGCACGTGACGCCGCCCAATTTTCGAGCTAGGCACTCGGATGGACTCATCACCAGAACCTGTAGCTTCCACTCCGTACTGTCATCAACATATTCTCAAGCACCACACACACTGGCCCCGGATCCTCACGCTCTGGCCAGACAAGAGCGTTCTACGGCCCAGAAGTCCGACGACAGCTTGTTCGGCTTGAGCCGTGCTTCCTCATGAGATAGTACGGCGCTCTACTCACCACTTCTCTCTACACGACCCCGGTAGTTCCGCACTTGCGCCAGCTTGGATTGCCCGTCATGTCCAGACTCCTGCGACAATCGAGCCAGCTCGCGCGAGTTGCGAGACTGTCATCACAGCCTGCACTGCGGATTTGTGCACGGCCGTCAATCATCTCCAGGTCGATTCCCGCGAAGACATCTGCCGCATACGTGATCCGAGCGAGGGCCTACTCCTCGCAACCTACGCCGCCTGGTCAGGACCCCCGAACGAACCCCGATCAAGACACAAATCATGGAAGCAAACCCCTAAATCAACAGAATTCGAAGAACGGCCCTGAGGGGGGCAAGGACCAGGGGTCCAAGCCGCCACCCCTACCCGAGGGCTGGATTCACCTCAACAAGGAGGAGATTACCCACCTCGAACAATTTGCTAGCAGGCTCCCAGATGCTCAGCAGCACACTGCGAAGGATATTCTCGAGAAGCTTCAGATTTCTGGTGCCCCCTCAGAGACCCGAGACCTTCTCGTCAAGCTGCGAGATAATGGCAGCCTCTCGATATTGGACAAGGGGAGACTTATGCGTTGCGTCTACATGGTCACAGAGCGGATAGTCGAACTGGAGGATAAGCAGGATGGCCCTTTCTCATCGTTCCGCATGGATGACGAGTCCAAGGCCCAGGGTGGCAAGAGCCAGAAGGACGGAGCTAAGCAGGACGGAACCGACAACGTCAAATCGAAGCAGCATGGTGCGGACAACAAGGGTGGGAAGCCACCCAAGAATGAGCGAAGCGGTTGGGTCGAAGCCATCCAGACTGGTATCGCCATTGGTGTCACTGTTTGGATTGCGGAGCTGCTGGCCAACCCTTTCTCAGAGAAGGAGATTACCTGGCAGGAGATGAGGAAGGCCTTCCTTGACAAGGGCCTTGTCCAGAAATTGGTGGTCATCAACGGCTCTCAGGTACGAGTCGAGCTCCACCCTTCTGCGACCGGAGCCACTGGTGAGGGCGGCCAGCCCGCGAAAAAGACTTACGTTTTCTCCATTGGATCTGTTGAGTCCTTCGAGAGGAAGCTGGAGGAGGCTCAGGACCAGCTTGGTATCCCTCCCTCCGAGAGGATACCTGTCAGTTACGAGGCTGGCGGCGGTACTTTCGGTAACCTGCTGCTTGCATTCGGTCCCACCCTGCTGTTCATCGGTCTTATCCTCTGGACTCAAAGGTCAATGGGTGGACGTGGCGGTGCTGGCGGTGGCATGTTCAACTTTGGCAAGAGCAAGGCCAAGAAGTTTAACGCCGAGAGCGCTGTGAAGGTCAAGTTCTCAGACGTCGCTGGCCTGGAGGAAGCCAAGACCGAGATTATGGAGTTTGTGAGCTTCCTGAAACAACCCGAGAAGTTCGAGAAGCTTGGAGCCAAGATTCCTCGAGGCGCCATTCTTGCTGGTCCTCCTGGTACGGGTAAGACACTGCTCGCCAAGGCTACGGCTGGCGAGTCAGGAGTTCCCTTCTTCAGCGTGAGCGGTTCTGAGTTCGTCGAGATGTTTGTGGGTGTTGGCCCCTCCCGTGTGCGAGATCTGTTCGCTGAAGGCCGCAAAAATGCGCCTTGCATCATCTTCATTGACGAGATCGATGCCATTGGTCGGGCACGACAAGAGAGCGGCCGAGGATTTGGTGGCAACGATGAGCGAGAGGCGACACTCAACCAGATTCTCACTGAGATGGACGGATTCAACACTCGGGAGCAGGTTGTTGTCTTGGCAGGCACTAACCGAGCAGATGTGCTCGACAAGGCTCTGATGCGACCTGGCCGATTCGACCGACATATCTACATCGACCGACCGACAATGAAGGGTCGCCAGGAGATATTCAAGGTATACTTGAACAAGATTGTGACCAAGGAGGACCACGAGCATCTCGTCGGTCGCCTCGCGACGCTCACCCCTGGCTTCTCCGGTGCTGACATTGCCAATGTCGTCAACGAGGCTGCTCTTATTGGTACGTTTTAGTCCTCACTTAAGATTCTGCGCCTCTTTTCAATTTACTAATACGTAACAGCTGCTCGTGGCAATGCCGACGACGTCAAGATGGACCATTTTGAGCGAGCCATCGAGCGAGTGATTGGCGGTCTTGAGCGAAAGTCCCTGGTTCTGAAGCCCGAGGAGAAGAAGACAGTGGCCTACCACGAGGCTGGCCACGCCATCTGCGGCTGGTTCCTGAAGCACGCCGACCCGCTTCTCAAGGTGTCCATCATTCCCCGTGGCCAAGGCGCTCTGGGCTATGCCCAGTATCTTCCGCAGGATGCATACCTGATGAACAAAAATCAGTTGATGGACCGTATGGCTATGACGATGGGCGGTCGTGTGTCCGAGGAGCTCCATTTCCCCACTGTGACAACGGGAGCTAGCGATGACTTCAAGAAGGTGTCTCAGATGGCGAGGAACATGGTGACCCAATGGGGCATGTCCGAGAAGGTGGGCCCTATTCACTTTGAGAACGACCCGAACCGGATGCAGAAGCCGTTTGCCGAGTCGACTGCCCAGAAAATTGATCAGGAAGTGTCGCGAATCGTCGAGTCGGCGTATGCGCAATGCCGCGATCTGCTGACTGAGAAGAAGAAGGAGGTTGGACTGATCGCCGAGGAGCTGCTCAAGAAGGAGGTGCTCGTGCGAGACGACATGGTCCGAATTCTGGGCCAGCGACCGTTTGGCGACCCTGAGGACTTTGAGAAGTTCTTTGGTGGTGGCAAGGAGGAGAGCACGCCTCCGCCATTCCCCGAGGAAACGGATACGCCCAAGGACCCGCCTCCGGCTCCGGCCCCGGCGTTCAAGAAGCTCGAGTAGGACATGAAAGTGGTGGGACGATTGGGGACAGGACCGACAAGGGTAGCTGGAGCACCGGCATATGCGCTGCGCCGAGGCTCGTTGCGTGTGGCTGTCGAGCACTCAAGGAGGAGGGACGGTGGGGGAACTTGAGGCAGAACGAGGATTGGCTGCGACAGCAACAGCGACGACGCGGCCCGAGGTTAAAGGTGACTGGTCGGAAAGGAGCTCCGGCGCTCTCGGACTGAGGACTCAGTTTTTGGGGACCGGTATTCACGGGACCTCGGTCGCTGTTCTCGACAGTAATTGACGCGGGACATGGGGACTCGGCGCGGTTCACAGCGGGCGCAAAAGAGGCACTCAACTCTATCTAACACTTGATCAGTTCCTTGGATGTTTGTTATACTGTATTTTTTCCAGCAAAATCCATCATTGTGTGGGAGGAAGGAAGCCCGGATGGAGAGGCAAAAACATTCATCATGTTCATCATGTAACATTGTATTCTAGGTGATAGATCTGTAAAATTTTGTGAATACTGCTGACTGTATACAAGTGATCCGCGAGTGACGATGTCTGAGGATCGCATGGGCTAGAACATTGATACATGTCATAATGCAATGCGGTAGTGACTTGCACCATATGGAGTAACAGACTAGGATAGCAGCCGCTCAATGAGATTCAGGCTAATCTGTCGGTTTCCAGGCCTTGTCACTTTGTTACCTAGGTAAAGTCGCTAGGACCACGGAGGACCAAGTTACAAAGTAGTCGCTTCAAAGCCCCCCAATTTCCAGGTCTTGAATGTTGGCCGAGGTTGGATGAAGCGGGTTGTCGAATCGCACATGAACCAGACACTCTGATTGGTCATGAAAGTTCCCGGCTTGGCGGCCCTGTTGTGTAATGGACATACATAGTTCATCCCAGGAAGAAACGGGTTACCCCATAATGTTCCCACTTACAACCTGCTGCAATAAGCGTGCAGTGAATTTAGTTACTGGGGAGACTGAGGCGGGAAGGGGCTTTACATTTGCAGCTTGTTGCAGGGGAGAGGAGGATTCGTTGAATGGTGATACGACAGCCGCTTGCTCCCAATCAGAGATGTCGAGAACTGGCTTGTCCGATTGATCGGTCACAGCGACGCTCTGATTGCTCCGGGCGCTTCATTGCACGTGCAGGGGCCGTCATACGCCTTGATAACCCGGATTTCAAGTTGCGTGGCATACGCAAACCCCAGGGTTTGCTTGGAGCTTCCGCGCGAGTGATGGACGGTTATCATATGTGCGTCGTCTGCGACCGAGCACGGTGAGTTTTCATCACAAGCCAAAGTCTTGATACTTGTCTATAAACAGCAATTCTGTACGTAGCGCGGGGGGGGACCAGCTCGAACAATGTTAGAAGCACGAGATGCTGTGTGATTGGAACGGCCAAGTTCCCTTCGCGTGGAGAGAGAGGCTCAATCTCGGGGACCCAGCTTTTCGGGCCACAAGGCTCACGCCTTTTACCCGGCAATAACATGTGCGCGCCATTGGCGAAAGATCTATGCCCGTCAGTTCTCGCATTCGGATTGGATGCGAAAGTGTCGGGATGGCATCACTAACGACAGCCTAAGTCATTAGATGCTGCTATCTTACATCACCAGAACCTAAGGCGATTAGCCGCGACGGGTGCGAGGAACTCTCACCGGGTGTCCTTTTCCTTCCTCGGCTTTTTTTTTTCCCCCACACTCACTTGCACCCCCAACCTCGATTGCTTCTACGGGCAGGCCTGTTGTGTTATTTCTTGACCTCTTTGTAATTTTCTTTCTCCTTGTTTCGTCCAACTGGCTTCCACTGTTTCCGAATACCCTCAGCGTTACAGCTCCAAGCGTCATCTTGCGCGCACGAGCATTGACAAGGTTGAGCAGGGGGGGGCCCTTGATGTGGAGCTCGATCCTCGCCATCGTTTAAGTGCCAGAAGAACCCTTGCAGCGGTGACTTCTTTTCCGAACTTTGCTCTTATACGCGCCTTGTACTTTATGCCTTCTCTTTCTTGACCTTTCTTGACCTTTCTTAATCTTCAAACCCTCCAAATCGACGCTGGACTGATACAAGGCGGTCAAATTGTGTTGCCTTTGAACCCCAAGAGCGCCACTCCGCCAGACCGACAACTCTCCACCAATCTTGTTTCACCCAAGACAGCGCAGCCTTTCAATAATCCTCAACAGCATAATCATCGATGGCTTCTTCTTCAGCTGGGCGCGAGAAGGACTCTCGTCCCTCCGGAATGCCGGCCTCCCAGCAAAACGCCTCTTCGCCACGTGGGAATGACGCCTGGTGGAAGATTCGCCTCTTCCGCGGCATGACAAACGACATTCGCCGACGGCTGCCCTACTACGTGAGCGATTGGGTCGACGCCTGGGACTATCGTGTTGTACCAGCTACTGTGTACATGTACTTTGCAAAGTGAGTCTCAATTCCGTTTCGCCATGCCCAGATCAAAGTAGAGAGCAGAGGCATGACGCCTGAGATGGACAACTCACTGACCCCGGGCCAGTATCTTGCCCGCACTGGCTTTCTCGCTCGACATGTTCCAGAAAACAGGGTCTAATTACGGCGTCAACGAGGTTTTGCTGGCTTCTGTCCTGGGAGCTGTTGTATTTTCCCTCTTTGCTGCGCAACCTCTTGTCATCGTCGGCGTGACGGGTAAGTCACTTCTGCTCTGCACTCTGCTGAGGGGCTCACGATCTAATCAGTTCAATTCTAGGACCTATTACCGTCTTCAACTAGTAAGACTTTGATAACAACGCAATCTCGTCTTAGATATAGCTAATTCTGTGTTCCCCTCAGCACCGTCTATGATATCATGAAACCCACCGGTGTCAATTACATTGGTTTCATGTGCTGGATCGGCATGTTAGTTGCTCACCTATCCAGGCCTATCATTCTGGCACCTCTCACAGTCTTGATGTTGACTTCTTCTAGATGG
Organism: Fusarium devonianum; assembly: GCA_017140155.1. Taxonomy (NCBI): domain Eukaryota; kingdom Fungi; phylum Ascomycota; class Sordariomycetes; order Hypocreales; family Nectriaceae; genus Fusarium; species Fusarium devonianum. Next base: position 20,028 of record JADBHU010000217.1, on the reverse strand, counting down.
TCCCTCATCCTTCACTGGATCCTCGCAATCACCAACTCGTGCAACTGGCTGCGATGGGTTACCCGCTTCCCCTGCGACATCTTCGGCTTCTACGTCGCCTTCATCTACCTTCAAAAGGGCATCCAAGTCCTCGAGCACCTCGGAAGCGGCATAGACTTCTACCTCTCCATTGTTGCCGCTCTCCTCGTCTTCATAGTCGCCTATGTCTGCGGCGAGCTTGGCACCAGCAGCCTCTTCCGCCATACCCTTCGAGTCTTTCTCAAGGACTACGGCACACCACTGACCATCATCTTCTTCACGGGCTTTGTCCACTTTGGGCGTATGGACGAGGTGAAGCTGGAGGTGCTGCCAACCGGTATCGCCTTCGAGCCAACGAATGGGCGAGATTGGCTTGTCAAGTTCTGGGACCTGAGCGTGGGCGATATTTTCCTGGCGCTGCCTTTTGCTGTTCTCCTCACCATTCTTTTCTGGTTCGACCACAACGGTATGTCCCATAGTTGCTTTGCTTTTCCGAATGCTGTCGCTAACAAGATCATCAGTGTCGTCACTCATTGCACAAGGCAGCGAGTTCCCCCTCCGTAAGCCTGCCGGCTTCCACTGGGATCTTTTCCTCCTCGGCCTCACAACTGGTGTTGCTGGCATTCTTGGCCTACCCTTCCCCAACGGCCTGATTCCCCAGGCCCCCTTCCACACCGAGTCCCTCTGTGTCACAAAAGCTGTCAAGGAAGATGACGAGGACGGCAACCCGAGAGATGGCGGCTACTCTTTCGAGGCTACACACGTCGTTGAGCAGCGCGTTTCAAATCTTGCCCAGGGTCTGCTGACTCTAGGCACTATGACGGGTCCTCTCCTCGTCGTGCTGCATCTCATTCCTCACGGCGTCCTCGCGGGCCTCTTCTTCGTCATGGGCGTCCAGGCCCTCGAAGGCAATGGCATCACTGCCAAGTTGGTCTTCCTAGCCCGTGATCGAGCTCTCACTCCCTCTGCTGCTCCTCTTCTCCAGATCCGCCGCCGCGCTGCTATCTGGTACTTTGTCCTCATTGAGCTTGTCGCCTTCGGTGCTACTTTCGCCATAACACAGACTGTCGCCGCTGTCGGGTTCCCCGTCTTCATCATGGCTCTCATCCCCATTCGCGCCTTGCTACTCCCTCGCATCTTCTCCCCGGAAGAGCTTGCAATCCTCGACGAGCCGACTGCTTCGTCATTCACCATGGAGGGCATCGGAGGTGCTTGGAGCAGCGAGACCCACGATGAGCCCGGCAACGAGGCCTCGGCTATATCGAGCAGCAAAGCGTCGCAGCACGGCCCGTTCCGCTGGTCGGAGCATGGCGATAGTGTCCTTGCACATCCTGCAGCGCCGCGGAAGAGCCAGGAGGATCTCGCAGAGCTAGGCCAGGCCCAGTCGGGTCAGAGCACCGCGACGAGGAGGAGAAGCCTAGAGAGACGGCCGCAGAGGCACTCAGACGTATAGATAAAGTAGAGTGGTTCTGTATAGAAAAGAATTACTGATGTTAACGAGCTAGATGCTTTGTTCGGGGATATACCATTGGCATTTGTAGTTATATTCTTGGGTAGTGCTACACGATGATAGAAAGACTCTGAGGATGACCATCATGCTACATCACGTTATGTATAGTGAAATATGCTTTGGTATCGTTTATTAGGTCTAATTGAGCATCACATGATTTCACATCCAAAGTACGCCGTGCTTGGAACGTCTTAAACGCCTTGGTCGTCTTGTAACTCCTATTCATCATCATCATCATCATCGCTATCCACGATGAACCCGCCACGAACTCTTGGCCTCCGAGAAGCCACCGGCACCTCATCATCTTCGTCGTCTGCCTTTGTTGTCTCCTTGTCCATACCGCTCATCACCTCATCCTCGTCCTGTGGCGTACTCTCGGCACTGACACGCCGTCGCTTCCGAATCTCGCCATCGCTGTCATCAGGTGCCGTCTCCTCCTCTTCTACGTTGCTTCTCATCGCTTTACGGATAAAAGACATGCTGTCGTCTTCCTGTTCTTCCTCTTCCTCTTCTCCTTCTTCTTCTTCTTCCTCCGAGTCCTCGTCATCGCTCAAAATAACTGCTGCGGATGCGGGCTTATCCGGTACGGGGATTCGCTTAGACAGACCAAGCTCAGCTTTGGCGGTGTTGAAAATGGCATGATCTGCCTGCGCGAGAATCTCGCGTTCGCGGGCGAAGAAGGCCTCATCTTCCTCCGCGGTAAACTCATCATCGCCATCCTTCACGTACTTCTCAGACTTGATTCGCTCTTCGTTTGCACGGTCGCGCTTGAGTCGCTTGAGTCTCTTCTCCTCCAACACTTCTTCATCGATCTCTTCTGCAGCGCCGCTCCGACGCCTCCTCTTTCGCGTCTTCTTGGGTCTATCTTCTTCATCAACGACCTTGCGCACTGTTGGCCCGCCCTTGGCGAACACCTCGTCGTCTGGTTCACCGTCTTCGTCATCGTCGAAAGCCGCCTTCTTGCGTACCAGCGATTTGCGCTTTAGTTGGTGCTCTGCGAGAACACCCTCCTCAAATGTTGGGGGACTAAACTCGGCCTGGCTGATGTAGTGAACAGCGTCCTTGAGAGCGTCTGCTGACACGCTCACGGGGATGATCCATGCAGATTCAGGTGTTTCATCCGATGCTAGACCGAGGAGCTGGAGACCGGATAGTGTCATCAAGAGTCGGAAATGTGAGTTCTTGAACATGGCAGTCCGGCGTGCATTATCGTCCGGACGAATATCTAAGTCATGTTAGTAACTTGGCATCGAAGTAGAGCTGCAAGATGGACCGCAGAACTTACGAAACAAGGGAGGGGTCTTTGGCTCCCGCTCTGTTGGTTGCTCTTCTTCGTCGTCTGGCGATGGCTCAACCGACGGCATAGACTCGTCGGCCGCCGCCCAAGCTCGACGCTCACTCTCAGCATCGGTGAGAACCTTCTTGAGCCAAGTTACGTGGTCTCCTTGGTTCTTGTCCAATAGCGCTCCAACGACGATAGCAATCTGTCGATCCAGCTCCTCCGTGTTCTTGAATACCAGCTCCGCGCCAGGCCTCGCCTTGCTAGCTGTAGTCACCGTTTGCCGCTCATAGCCATACTCTAGAAAGAATGCAGTGCCCGAGAGCTTGCTGAAGAGCATTTCCACGATTAGCTCCGGGCGTTGCTCAATCTTTTTGAAACACTTCCGTAGGATCTGTTTCACCAGTTCCTCCCATTCCTTGAACATGCTGCAAGACTTGTCCAACGCAGTAGGTCCCTTTATCATGCTGTAGAGGAGGTGAATTATGTCTACACGGAACAGTATGACGCTTGACTCTTGCTTGAAAGCCACACGATAGAAGTATCGATGTGCTCGCTTCAGTTGTGTTTCGTTGAGATCGCGGTAAAACTTGGTAAACTTAACGAACGTGTCAACTACACCCTGTGGGGTGAACCTGGACGCAAACCGGTGAAAGTCAAACTTGCGTTCCTTTGTGGTCCGCTCGGCAGTTCCAGCGTCATTGTCCGAGTCGTCTTCGTCTTGATTGTCGTTGTCAGTCCCCGCAGCACCCTCTGCCGCTTTCTTCTTCCGTCGAGTACGCTTTCGTGATCGGACTTGCATATCGATATTTTGCTTCGAGTAAAGCTCCAGAATGCGCAAGAAGTGATGTACGAGCTCTGTGGCAGCGTCGAGATAGTTGAAGCCTTGGTCCTTGTAGCTCCGAATGATGTTTGCGATAGCGTCGTGTGTGGACTCTTCGTAGAAGAGACGGCTGAGAACGTTTTCCGCGATATCCTCGTCATCCTCATTCCCAGATTCCGACATCTCGTGGACTGTCAGAAGAATCTGGGTAAAGCATCGCATGACTGCGGTCAGTTCGTGCCAGTCCTTCATGTCGAGCGACTCGTGCAGAGCCTTGTTCAGGGTAATAAACATCTCTTGGTTGAGGACACCAGCAACGAGGTTGAAACTGCTGACGTCGTCGTTGGCTTTGCCCGATTGCTTCTTTGATTTGCGACGCATGCGCTCTGCTTCGAGAAACCATGACACTAGGTAGAAGAATTGGCGGCGATGGTAGAGCATCAGGTATGACGCTTCTCGATCGATCGTCTTGCGGATATGCTGGAACAGAGGGTTGAAGCCCGAGTCAAGAAAGTCTTCTACGAACGAACGTAGCTGATCGTAGGCGCGCGAGTTGAGCTTGGCCGGAAGTCCGAGGTCCTTCTCGTCCTTGTCTGCTTTTCGTGTCCGTCGGGCAGGTCGGAACGTCTTTGCGCTATCAATCTTCTGATTCCGCCTCGAGGCATCAGCAAGCGCATCTTGCCCCGAAAGGGATGACATTTTGCCGTCTTCGCGCTTGACCCAGATCATGGTGCCGAAACGATTGTGTCGAGTTGGGCCTTTGCGATTGTAGGCCTTCAACATGGCTGACTCCTTGTCCATCATAGCCGATAGTTCGCCAGCCTTGGCCTTGCTCAGCTGCTGCTCATTCATGAATAGCTTCTCGATGTCAACTTGCTTGACCAAGTGGTATATGATCTCCATGACAGAGGTATCCTCGTTCCTGAAATCCTCTCCCATGTTGGAAGCGAGCGTCAGGAGCACGAGGAAGATGTCTTGGTAGGAGAAAGCGTCGATCGTGGCGGACCTCGAGATCTGAGACTCGTCGCCATCGTACTTGACGTCGGGAGGTGGCTCGATCATGGCGATGTTTCGGAGGAAGAACAGAACCAGCTTGATGATGCCTTGGTCGCGCTGCGTCCGGTCACCGACTGGCAATGCCATGGCGGGTAAAGCTACTCGGGCGGCCGTGTGAAGAATCCTTGCCCCGTCAAAATTGACGACGGCCTTTTTGTATTCCACCTGCGCCAGCTCCAGAACTGGCATGTGGCGATGATGATTAACCGTCATGCGTTCTCTGTCCCGCTCCATGGGCCATGTCAGGGGCACCATCAGCTCAAAGCAAGCCAGAGCAGCTCTTGACTTGAACTTGCTGTCCGTCGCGTTTTCGGGCCATGTCGCAAGAATGGGGAGCAGGTCGCCCTCGATCAAATTCGCCTCGTACATGCATCGTGCAACGTCCATGCGGTTCGTCTTTTCGTCGTAGAAGCGGATCCATCGCTTGAGATCTCGGAGGACCTCGATAGCGTCGTCTCCCAATTGATATCGTCCATCATCGTCGGCGTTGACACCGCCAAGCTAAAGGCTTCTTGTTAGCAGGTTCGCGGGGGGGATAGCAGGTTCGAGGAAGACTTACGGCGGAGACGAGACTATTGACGTGGGCTCGCACTTCTGGGTGAACGATATCCGTCGTGCCATCCGCCAGCTCCATGATTGCGACTCAACAGGCTATGAGGCTGTTGCTGTCAAGAACATCACATGTCGTGGGGCTGCGTTGGCAACATTTCACCAAGGCCCAGTCCCACCATCGACTTTACGACGCGCTTTATTTAGACGCGTCTCGGCTCAGGGCGTGTTTAATTGACGCGGCGCGATAAGATAAGCCCAGAGCCGTCGGCTCCGGCCAGAGTCCGGGGCTGCCGAGGTTACCCGCATTGTGACGGCATGGGCCGCCTGTTAGCGGTCCATGTGCTAACGAACGTAACTGTTTATCCCCCACGGGGAGAGCTTATAACTCGAGACACACAAACAAACTTGCACCTCAACACTCGCTGCATTTGTTTCAACCACAGACCTCTCCAATGGCTGCCTCAGTTCTTCGTATGCGATCGCTGGGATCTGCGCGCCAGGTGCGCTGCTTCAGCTCCTCTCCCCGACGATATGCGGCCGCAGAAGTTAAGCGTCTTGGAGTTATCGGCGCAGGCCAGATGGTCAGTCACAGGGAAATGCATGTGAAAAAACATCATCGTCAAGCCCAATTAACCAACCACGCAGGGACTCGGAATTGCCCTTGTTGCAGCCCAGAGAGCTCAGGTCCCGGTGACACTGATTGATACTTCCGACAAGGCCTTGGACAAGGGCATGGCCTTTGCTGGTATGATCCCCCCCCCGTTGTGTCGATATTCCAACCACACGTCTAACGCTGGCACAGATAAACTTCTGGCAAAGGATGTCTCCAAATCGAGGATCACACAGGAGCAGGCCGACAAGGCGCGGTCTCTTCTGACTCCCAGGACCAAGATGGAGGACCTCTCCTCAGCCGACATGGTCATTGAGGCCGTGCCCGAGATCCCCAAGCTCAAGTTCGACATCTTCAGCAAGCTCGCTGAGATCTGCCCCAAGCACGCCGTGCTCGCTACAAACACCTCGTCCATCTCCATCACTCGCATCGCCGCGGCCACTACCGCTGATCCCACCGACACATCCGCCTCCTCCCGTGTCGTCTCTACTCACTTCATGAACCCGGTCCCCGTGCAAAAGGGCGTCGAGATCATCAGCGGCCTCCAGACCAGCCAAGACACCCTCGATACTGCCATTGAGTTCTGCAAGCGGATGGGCAAGGTCACCTCCGTGTCCGCCGACTCACCCGGCTTTCTCGCCAACCGCATCCTGATGCCCTACATCAACGAGGCCGTCATCTGCCTCGAGACTGGTGTCGGAGACCGCGACTCCATTGATGCCATCATGAAGAACGGCACCAACGTACCCATGGGGCCCCTGCAGCTTGCTGACTTTATCGGTCTCGACACGTGCCTTTCCATCATGAAGGTTCTGTACGAGGAAACTGCCGATTCCAAGTACAGGCCGAGTGTGCTGTTGAAGAATATGGTGAGCGCCGGATGGTATGGCAAGAAGAGCGGCAAGGGGTTCTACGACTATTAAGCTGTTAGCCATAAATAACCATGTACCAATTCCAATGCTGTCGGTGTCTGAAAGAGCGTAGAGTTAGAGTCAGTCATATGGGACTGCTTCGCTCGTCGATTACCAATATCGGGTGTTCATTGTTTGCTCATATTTTCGCCCAGTGTTCGCCAGAGGGTACTCATTTAGTCTGGCATCAACTGAGCCGTAGCGGCTGAAGCAGTGTCATGCTGGAATCAATCTGTCTCTCCAGCCAACCCACCGTCCGTCCTTACACCTCGAACATCCACCATGCCATTGTCAAAGAGGGTACCTACCAAGTGTGCTCTTGTCCCTCCAAGTGCCATGAGGCGAGACGCTCCCATGACCACAAGGCAGCATTGCAGTCACGACACTGTGGCCATCGACAAAAGCAAGGACATCTCACACGGCACGACCATAACGCGGCCTCTTTACTGCTTTGTGCGAGATACAGTGTGGTTTATTTTTACAAAGATGGAGAACGGGGGCCACTGAGACGGCCCAAACGTGCAGTCGAACTATTCCCAATAGCAGCGCATTCAACTGAAGCGGAGACTGGACGGAAGAATTACGCAAGCAAAAGGTTTGAGCATTCAGCGTTTAACTGGAACTCAGCGCTTACGGTCCATTATAATCATGATGGAGCTGGTCCCCAAGGGCTAACTGCCAAGTCCGGTAACTTTTGCGCGAAAAAAGACTAAGCACATGTTCTCATGCCCTGCCTATCATTGCGACTATGAATAGCAAGGATGCGTTATCGAAGCCTCAAGCCGCATGATCCTCAGTTTACCCTTTTCTCCAACGCTTGCGACTTCCTGCGGGTCAGATCCTATCAACATGTTCCTGTTCAGGATATATCTCCTTCCAGGAGTCTGAATATACAATCCTCAGTACTGATTAGCTCACGAGGTTGCAATTTGCCCCCGGTTTCATGAGGACGACGTCAAATTCAACAGGGTTCGTCTTGAGGCCAACAACTGCTTGTTGCGGGCATGGAGCATAGGTGAGATCGCGGCGCTAAAAAAAAATAGGGAGTTTACCATTAACGCCCATAAGATAGCTAAGACGAACGTATCTGATGAGGGTTTCTTTATGCTGCTCTAGTCAGCTTCTACTGGCTTCACAGGCACAGTCTCAATGAGCCTATCCTCTCTCTTGTATCTCAAGCGGGCAAGTTGCAAGTGCACAGGTATCCGGCATTGGAAAGTCATCTGGTACTACCATAGTCGATTTCAATTTTTTTTTCCTTTGTTCAAGTGTCCGGGCCTTGTTCGAATATGCTAAGAAGTCCGCGTAAGTAGCAGGGAGATAGGGTCCTCTTTGGTACAATGTGAGCCATTCACCAGCCAGAGAAGGATGGTATGACAGGGACAAGGTCAACATGATCTCGGTCGAATCAAGTAGTGAGATGACCTGCATTAGGTCCCGGTGTGACAACTGGAGCAGCATCAAATCGTTCGATCATTGCTTCTTCGAATCGCTCAAGATGCCAGGCCAAGGCCGGCTTGAGACCAAGAAAGGTCCAACTTCTCTCAGTCAGTGTTCCTGACGTAGACATCAACAGGTAGATACGCTGTACCAACTGTTTCACAATGCAGCTCCTTTACTAGCCATCAGCAGATCGAGCAAGCTTTTTTTTTTTTTTTTTGGCTGGACGGACTCGGCGATGGATCTCATCGAATATGCCTGAAGCTTCAGGACCTAAAGGCCCAGGGACGGCCGAACCAGGAATACCGCGTTGTGAGCTCTTTTTAGAATGAAGGCTTACCCACATTGCAACATGAGATCAAATGATTGAGACTCTTGTGACGGTGGACCCAGCGTTGTCCTGTAAGCTGACTTTGCAATCTGCAAGGAAGCAGAATTTTTCGATGCAGCCGAGGTTGTCTCCAGGTGCAGAATCGTGAGATTATGTGGGCCTGATCAAGATTGAGAGACTTCATGGTCAAGTTGAGAAGTGACAGTTAGATCCTTTCCCATCCCTCCCTTCAAAAAGAGAAGCTGGTGATGCACCGTCGAGGCCGCCCAGAAGCTGTGGCCTCCCGAGCACCCTTGGCAGTTATGGGGTTTCTTGCGGGCTGCAGCCATTGCCGCCGTGCAATGAATCTGAACCACACCCTCATCGCTGGATATAAGTTTCAGTAATAATTGATGAGGATACGCTTGGCCAGTTGGAAGGTCAAGGATAGTGGCAGCGTTTAACTCCTCATTCCTAGGCTCTGCGAGTAATCGTGGGGTTTTCCTCCGGCAAACAGGGATTCGTATATCCAGAAGATGCCTCATCCGAGTTATGAAGAGCACATCTCAGGACCCGTCCCTGAACGGGTGAAACATGCTATCAGGGAAGGGCCAGGAAGACAGCAGATTCCAGTGAGGGATAACCCGGTCAATTTCTGGTCGAGCAGGTGCGTCCGCAAAATCCTTGCTAAGTGGGTTTGAGATATCATCGATCGAGGCTACCATAGTAGATGCGACTGGTGGGTAAGACTACTGGTGTCTGCAGACGCCGCCTGTTCACTGGCTCTAGGCCCCGAGCATCTTGAGATCCGGTAGCAGCGTGCTTTTGTTGCGATGCTGTGCAGAGGCAATATCCGTACACTGTCTGTCATGCATAGACAGGGATATGAGGGCTACAGTAGTGCCCGAGCAAAGAAATGGGGCCGTTAGTGGGTCATAGAAGATCTCGTCGCCACGGACAAATACGTTCCCGGGTCTTGAAGGAAGTAAGTACGAAAGAGGTGTTAATAGATGCAGTAATGGATGTTTATCGAATAGCCAGGGCCGCACGAGAGCCCCTTGATTCTTACTGCAAGGTGACCATAAACTGCCACGATCGCAGGAGCTGTGTAAGGTATCCTCGTGTCGCGTTGATGAGGCGAATATCATTTCTCGGCGCTCTATCAAGCTACCTTGAATAGAGTCAGTCGTGGCAATCGATGTTGAGGGTCATCGATCAAACCGGTCCTCATGGAGCAGGCTGGGAATGGCAGGAAACGTAAATTAATTGCCGGCCCTGCAGATTCTCGAAGAAGAAGAACGTCGACTCCCTGTCCGGCAATTGCCGCATACCTAGCACACTCCTCAGACCTTGACTACGGTCATGCTCCGGGGTCCTGGTATTCCAAGCGGAGGACTTTCAGCCGTCCGCCCAGTAAATACGCCACGAATCTTGATGTTTTCGTATCGAACTGGGTAAAACAGACATATCTAGTAATTTGCCATGAATCGATAGGTTTGTTGTGACCTGTCAGAATCCATTGGTGAGGCTTCAAACAGACGCTCGCTCATGTTCGAAACGTTGGTGAATTGGGGGACGTTGGGTAATGCGTGGCGCCCAGGGGTCCCTCGTTTTTAAAAGTCCCAAGCCCCATCTCTAGGTGCGGAGAAGGCGCTCCTGAAATCTGGGGCCACAAGGCGTGGCCGTATCATCTCCTGCCGTGCCAAATTTGAAAGTCAGAAATAAGCACCGTTTCGGAACTGTCGCGGGAACTAGGGTAGCAAACTCTAAGTTGGTAGAATCCAAGACCACGGTGAATAGTCTGGCCACGCCTCAGTGGATTTGAAGAAGAACAGGGTTTCTATGCGTCGACTGATGGATGGTCCATCAGCTCAAGAGTCCAGGCTTCAATATATCCGTTTACATGGTGGAAGAGAAAGACCTGCCTGCCATAGTTAACGTAAGCGTTGTTGCTGGCGACATGCCGCAAACCCACAGCCAGAAAAGACCTGGCTGCCGAAAGAGCGGCTTCGTGTTTGCAACACAATGCATTGTACCGAGCGAAGTCCGTGCAAATTTCCAGCAGGACGGAATCTCGACGAGATATCGTGGCTCCAAATAGTGTATGGTCGGACAACGAAGGATGCTTTTGCTGCTTGTGCCCGCCATCTCGTGACTGTCATTCGGTTCTAGGCTGGGCTCGTACACTATCTCGGCTATTGGTACGAGAACTGTGTCCACACAGAGATGGCCTTGATAGATAGCAGCCGCTTAACAGCGTTACCAGCAGCAGCCCGCCGTAGTGCAGAGGGTGATGCTGTGTCACCGTAGCCCCGAAGCCACGCTGACAGTCAAGTCCTGGAACCGTGGAACAAGATGGCGACGCTCGTGCGAGTCTCTATAATCCCCGCAATTTTGGGAGACTCGAAAATTCACACTTATTAGGTAGGATAAGTGCCCGCGGAACCAAGATGTTCATTAGGTTGGACATTGTCAATGATTGCAGGACCCTCCAGGAAGCAAGAAATGTGGGCATAGAAGAGAACTCAGAGGGAACTCCGTACTTGGATATGAATCTTATCCATCGAGCCCCGTTCTGGACCCTGCCCCTCACAAACGATGGATGAAGTCTGGCGAGGGGGAAAATCCTGTCCCGTGCCGTAAAATTGAGTACGTTTCGAGGCCGTTGGAGGCGTCATCATAGGCCCATAGCCACAGGGAGTGTCCTTTGCTTCTCAAATCACAGATGTTTCGTCGGCAGCAGCGCCAAAGAAAACGCGCATTGTCGCTAGCTGTCCAAGGCGCGAGCCGTCGACAACTGGTTCAAAGATGAAACTTCCAGGTTCAAGCTGGCTGCGCTTCATCCATGATCCCGGAAAACGTTGGAGCCTGGGAAAGCGGTGCAGTGGCACAGGCAAACATGAGTCCTCTCATTTTGCTCTGTGAACCAAACTTCCAGGGAGAGGAAAGCACCTGCACGGCTGCTGAATTTGCGCTTCGATGCACCTGCCCGGGAATTCGAGGGTGGTCGAATTAGAACGTGCAGGTAGAGCGGAGCGACCTTGCAGGAGGGGAAGGAAGCCATCATTACTGGGCCCCTACCAAACAGGGACAATGAAGCGAGCAAACAGTGGGAGGAGCCCGACGATCGGCGTAACGTCTTTCTCCTTTGCCCTTTCTATTTTCATGCACTCATATTGAGGATATTGTAAGCTTTGTCCACTCTCCCGTCCGCGTACAACATCGACATGAAGAAGCTTGAATGAGCACCGAAAAGCCCCTAAATAGAGGCGAAAGAAAAAGGGACTGTGTCTGGCTATTGCGCTATCCAATTCGATGAGTGGAGGAGGCATGCATGCATATCCTAATTACTCGCGGAGCTCCTTTCAATATGTTCAGAACCTGGCATATCCACGGCGGCTTCTCCCGTCGAAACCTGCACCTTTCGAGCTCGACATGTTGGGCTTCCAGGATGGCGGCGTTCCAGAAATAGAAGATTTTGGAAGAGGCTTTGTCGCTGGAGACGCTTGACGGACGGGATTCCCATGGATAATCTCAACTCCCAGGAATGCTCCGCCCTTCGCTGTCCACTCTCCTTGAGTCGTGGTCGACGACTACCGTCATCAGGCGTCGGCCCTACTGTTACGTGTGTGCGGCCAATCATCTCACTGTTACCCCTGGCCCCCAAACGTAAGTGCCGTCTACTGCCGTCCTGCGTTTTCATGGATCCTTCTACGTACTGCTAACAAAGCGCACCAAGCTGCAGTGGGGACAGAACATAGCGGGTTTCATTTACCTGTCAGACACGACCACAGAGAATCGAACAGATGATAACTAGTGGCCGTACAGATTTTTGCCTTGCCTTGCGCGGCACTGTCCTCCCGTCGTTGTTATCGTTGTTTATCAGCGAAGCACAGCAATGTCTCGACTCTGGGCTCACTCTATGCGCACTTGCATTTGAGTTAGCCGATTGTCTCGCCTCACCACGCAGGCTGGCCCCCTGCCCCCAGCTCCGACCCGCCCAGCCTTGTTCCAAATCTCATTGGGAAGTCGGCGATCATCCTCACGATCTCCCATCGTTCATACACCCCCTCCCTCTACGAGCATTCTGAGTCAATGTGCAGGGTGACCCCTCTACCCTCATCTCATCTCGAGAGATACCCTCACACGGCGCCCTCTTTCTCCCGTCCAACATCCTTGTCTTCCACACGGCTTCCTTCGACTTTCAAGGTATTTGCGAGCACTGGCGCTTCTTCTTACACCCTCCCCCCTCAACGGCTGTGGTGATTCTATTGGTTCGGTACCGCTTTAAGTCGCGGCAACGGTCATGCGGAACCGGTGCTTTTAATTACCGTGATGTCGACACTCTGGTCTTATTGCGCCTCGTGTTGTGCACAGCTAGGATCGTGCTCTTGTGGAGGCTTTGCGATCATAACGAGTTGTACGTCACTGAAGGATTGCAGTTGAAGCCAGAAGAGACCTGTCACTTCCCCCGAGGAAACTACATAGTACAGCATGTACAGCATCTTCATCACTACCATCCACTCGTGGCAATTTTCCACATGTTATCCCAGCTGTAAGGTGCCTGGGCAATGAGACAGGTGGTCAGCCTGTGTTCAAGGTACGGTTGAGGCTTCTGAAGCGGCCATGTTGCGCGTGTGCTCGCTGGCTTCCTCGAAGTGGCCAGCTCTCGGTCTCATTCCACAGACTCACTTTGGTTGGTAACGAGGCACCCGTCAGTCGGTCTACCCTGACTACATGATCTGCGAGCAACCTTCAACCGACCCAAACGGCCTGTCTGTTGTCTGGCCATGGTGAGAGAGCGAGGCACAGGGATATTCATGGAGACCTGATCCGTGGAGACGGGGCACCCGAGAAGGCTCAAACGTGCACCGGATCGCCCGCTCGACTCCGCATACCGCGCCAGATCCCCACCTCTTGTTAGTCGTTGCAGTTCCCACTTCTTGCGCAGACCCCTGGATACATCCACAGCATGTTGTTGACTCCTCCAAGCCCCCTCGTGGATTCTTGCACTACCGTTCACATGAGCAGGGTAGGTCCTCGAAGATGACCTTGTTCAGACCCCCTTGGCAAGGACGTCGACTTGCGGGTTCAATCGTTCAACCCCGCCGGGAACTTTTTCCCTTGCTTACTTCAAGTCCATATATCCATCCCAAGCCCAACTTGATGGTGCTTGAGGTGTACCATGTAGACATCACTCTCCTTGACAGACACATCACTCACCCTCTCCGGACTGCGGCTTCTGCTCCCATTCTTTTCTTTATGACCGAGATCATCTTCTAGTTCTGACATTTGTTTCCATCAGTATACACCTGAATTTGCGAGCAGAGCTCAGCTTTCCTTTCGAAGTCGACGTCCAGAGCCCAGCCCAACACACATTCCTTTTTGTTTGATACCTAACCCCCAGCCAAGATTTTGCAGTCGGGACGCAATCGACGTTGAAGAGTGGATTCAGCCACGCACATAGCTTCGCCGCCATCTCGGGGACAGTTTCATCCTATCCTGCAAGAATCCGACGGAGCTCGGCCGCCCGAGGTAACAGAGAGGAAACATCTGAACGGCACTGTGTCTGCGAAAGCTACAGATTTGTGCTGGCCAGCAACCTCGCTGCTCTCCTCCTTTTCTCTTCATTCCCACTTAAGTCGACATCTTTCCACTCCATCGACAACTCGTCCAGATGCTTGTCTCCAGGCAACACGAAGCGGAACACAGCCATTGGCCTTTCAGCAAATACGATCCATCTCGCAATACGGCAAGCACCCGCATGTCGAACCCGTACGATGTTCACGTTGGATTGCCGACACCGTCGAGTTGGCAAGGTCAGAATATAACCAGTTCCCTAGCAGACACTGGTTATCCGCAATCTTCTGCACAACGCGATGACAAAAGTCAGATGTTGCAACCGCGCCAGATGGTAGCAGGCAGAAGCAATCCTTTGGGTATTCATGTCAGGCCTGAAATAAACCCAGCGCACATTCCTACTTCGATCGTGTCGAGTCAGCGCGGGCCGCCTTCGTCAGAGCAAAGATGCCCTGGAGCTCAAGGTGAAAGCTATGAAACAAGAGTTGCTACTTCAGCTCAGGAAGGCACAGTCTTCCTGGCTGGCTCAGGGCAGGTTTCTGCAGAGGCAAAGGCCTCTGTATCCCCTCCATCGGGACACCAGACGTCGAAAATGTCACCGAGTCTGTCTCGAGAAGGAGGAAGGGCGAGCTCGTCAAAAGATGGCGAGGACGACGAACTAGATGACGAGGATATGCTTGAAGGCGAGGGTGATCACTCTGGCCAGACCGCGGCAGAGCGGGCAGCGGCGCGTCGCAAAATGAAGAGATTCAGGTTAGTTTGCATGAGAAAAAGGGTTGGACCTGGAACTGATGTCTGCAGACTTACCCACCAGCAAACTCGGTTCTTGATGAGTGAGTTTGCGAAGCAGCCACACCCTGATGCGGCGCATCGGGAGCGGCTTTCAAGGGAGATACCCGGCCTTAGTCCTCGGCAGGTCCAGGTCTGGTTCCAGAACCGGTATTTATCCTCGATAATAGGCCTCATTACCGTTACTGACCTCAAGATAGACGCGCCAAGATCAAGCGACTCAATGTCGACGACCGCGATCGCATGATCAAGATGAGAGCAGTTCCCGAGGGGTTTGATAATGTCCAGGCACTCCATTCTCCATATGGTGCTGTCCATGGTATGCATACCCCAATGGCTGCACAAGGGCAATACCACACTCAGTCATATGCCCAACATATGATGAGACCTCTGGTAGTCGACGTACGGAGGCCCGACTCGAACGAGCATGCATCGCCTACCAGCATGGCCGCAGGGTATGGAGGAATTGGCTTCAGCTCTGCTGGAAGCATGAACAATTCCAGCATGGTGTCACCTCTTTCACCAGCTTCGAGCGACCGATATGCCTATGGCAGTCACTTCCCCGCCCCTCTCACAGGAAGCCCCAGGACGTCGCATCCTTTCGGACCACAGCATGGCCTTGAGCACCCAATCGAGATGAGCCGGCAGAGCCCTCATCCTATTCAGCCTCCTGTTATTCGCGAGACTATGTCTCGGACCAGGTCAGAATCTTCGCAGTCGCCGCTTCGCTCCGCCGTGTCATGGAAGGGAGATTCGATCGACTACTCTTACCGAGCGCCAAACGGAAGCCCAAATCTCGCCGACCGACATCCGCCACTGTATCAGCCTGCACCTCTAGGGCCATCTCAAAGTGGCGTATGTGCTTACGACATGAACTCTTTACCCGTCCGTGGAACACCACTGCGGAACCAGGGTCCAAGCCGGGACGCTGAACGGGCCCAATGATCTGAAAGGACACATATAGGCCCTCGGTGGTGTTTGAAACTTGTGTGGTCCGGTCGGCCAACGTAGCGAAGGCGTGCTCACTGTTCGAGCGCGGGGGATACATTTACCGAATGTGACGGCATAGAGTCGTCTCCTTTATGAGAACACCAAAATGGGCTGGCCCTAATTTCATCTTCTCATCAAGTTCTTGAACCTGGTTTTTTTTTTTTTTGTCTTCTGAATTCCGGTCCCCTAGCTCGAACCAACTGCATTTCGGCGCACTATGGTGGCAGGTTAGGTGACAAAGAGGTTACCGGCAAGGGGCCGGATCCCGATATCACGAGCCTGAACATTCGGTGATGATGATGACTGATTCTTTTTAACGTCATTGTGGTACTGGATAAGGAAACGGTATGATGATGATCTGAAGCTGGGATTTGGATGGCAAAAAGGCGGACACAGTTATCGTACGGCGCAACGTTTCTTGGTTTGGATCTTCTCTTCCGGAACGGACTGGCTCTAGTTTCCCATGTTGAAGGTGTACAACTTTATAACCAACTCTAGGTAGTGTGTACAAGTGTGGTTAAGCGCAAGTATGTTTTGGAAATCTCGTCGAATAGGTAGAAGCCTAGAGTCGAATAGTTCTCGAGATGAAACGAAAACTAGTTCATAGAGTCAAATCAAGACGTTCGGCAATGTTTGCCCTCGAACTTCCGCTTCATGGCAAAACAACAGCTTAGGCCCGCGCCCACGGCTGCTCACCATCAGATGAGAGGAGCAGATCGGTAAAAATTCTATCGAAACCTAGACCAAGACCTACCCATCAGCCTCGGTCTCTATACAGAAATACAGAAATATAGTAACGGTTTGGTTGTGCGAATTCGCAGCGGTCAGACATGCCTAGTTTCCTTACGGCAGCCAAGTGGTTATCAACGTAACAAAGTGAATTGGAAGCTGAAAACATCATGCAAGGCTACTAGGTTTACCAGATGTAGGGTGTCATCACAGCATCAAAGAAGCGATCAAATCGGGCAAACACCAAGCCAACCAACTCACCGTAACAATGGCGGCCCTCCAACAAAGGGCGAGCAAACGGCGCGCACCATGTAGTCAGGACATGCCCACAAACACTCTTGTCATAAACACCTATTTATATCCTTTCGTTGGGAAAAGACAAACAAAGAAAGACCTCAAAAAGGGCGAGGAAATGTCACTTGCATCAGGTCATCACCGCATCATGGCAGCCGCACGAGGGGCCCTCGTGATGATGGTTTTAGGCAAGGTTACTGAAGTGTGCTCTCGACCACGCATCCCGGGTTGTGACAGCAGCGTAGAGGTCGAGCAAGCTGACGAAGTTTGAGGGATGAGGGTGGTCTGTATAATATGGAAGGAAAGGAAGTTTTTTTCGGGCCAAGATTGTTGATGAACTTATCGCAAAAGATCTGGTCATGTGACGCTGGTCAAATGGGCTGCCCGGTTGGGAGATGCTGCCTTATGTTTCAGGTACCCTATGGACCGAAGGCTGTGATTCGGTGGTGCTGTCGGACTGCCTGCGACCGCGGAGTGAGAGGTACGTATCTGTGGCTCGCGTGCCCTGCAGGGCAATACCAAATGGAAATGTTCGGGGGTTTAGCGTGTTCATTGAGCCGAGAGACGTGCTGCAGAGAAGGCGGAAGGCGGGAGAATTGGGGGGGTGGGCTCCGTTCGTGCCTGTTTTGCCGGGGCCCCCCCCTCTGGCCATCTGAAATTGCCTTGTCTTTCAGGCTCAAACATCACTCTCCCTCATTCCACACTCCACACCTTCACCACCTGGTTTCGCCCCCGATTCAACCTCATCAACGAACCTACGATCGCCCTCCTCGACGACCACCCTCGCTCCTGAGCGACATTCGCCCATTTCTCCTCGAAGCCGTCGATTCTATCGATACGATCTCTACCGCCCGGTGGCTCGCAACCCGCCTGCGCGCACTCGCCCCAGCCCCAAGAAAACCCAGTGCATGACGTCCAGCTGAGAAAGAAGCGGAGCGCAGCGATACTCGGTCGGCGACCGGTGCGGCTCTCGCCCACATCCCTCCCTCGCGGAGTCGTCCACGATGTCTTTCCACCCCCAGACGCCCCAGAGCCCATCGCAACTATCCTCCGGGACCTCGGAACCCGTGCTCAGCGTCACCACCTCCATGACGGGCACGGCTTCCACTTTGCCGACTCCCGCCCACAGCGTCAGCGGAAGTGTCTCTCACCACGACGTCGTTATGGCCGACGACTCCCCCCACAAGCGGAAGCGCTCCGTGGATGACAGCGGCGACCGCGAGCAGAAGAAGGTCCATGTCGAGGAAAGCAAGCTGGGCATTGAGGACCTGCATCTCGATGTAGGGAAGAAATACCTGTTTTGTCAAACTCGTAAGACTCCCTTCACAGCCCTCTTCCCGCTCCTCTCGGCGCTTGGATCTTGGCTTTGAATGAGAGAACGTTGCGGGCGTCATCACCATGTGGTTCCCGCCAGAGAATTGTATGTTAACGTCAGCCGTCTTTAGCCCACCCAGAATCGTTACCGCGGATCTCGGCAGATCTTTATGAGATGTTCAACCTCACCGGACTTGCTGCCGAAGTGGCTCGAGAGAAGCCCAACGGAGAGAAGAATGCCCTGCGTTCTTCCTACACTGGCCACATGAAGCGCTTAGGTATCGCTGGCCACTTCAAAGTGCAGAGGATAGATGAGCAGAACACCGAAGAAAACAACAAGAAGAGGGAGGAGAAGCTAAAGTTTATGGAGCTCCTCCAGCCCAGTGATGAAGATTGGTTCAACGCCTGTGTCAAGAGCCACAGTGTCGCAGACGGCTTGTCAGAAACGACTCTCGGGAGCCTTGGTCGAGCAGTCACCATGGCCAAAGGTCCCTTACCAAGGTCTAACGATGTCGATCCTTCAGTATTGGGTAACCAAGCTTTCTTGAACGGAGATTCAAGACCACCATCCTCCGCAAGGCCCACTGCTCCCAACACGCCTCTCAATGTTCCCGGTGCTGTTGGACGACTAAAGGCCCAGGGTGCCTCTTCAGCAAACGATCCCAACCGGCCGCGGCGGAACATCAAGAAGCGGACGTATGGCGACAGCAGCTTTGAGGGTTATGGTGAAGGATTTCCCGACGATGACGGAGTTATGGAAGGCGGATACTCCACGGGGGAGGGCGAAGGAAGCCAGAAGCGGCGTAAAAAGGTAAGAACCCATTGTGCCCATCACAGGGAGGTTGTCGATCTAACTTTTTCTACTCAGAACCCCGGAAATGCCTCACCATACCCAAGCGCCATGCGCCAACAAAGCTATGGTCCAGGCATGGTGGGAGCTTGAAACACTTCGTTCACCTGCCGCTACATCGCCGTCCTTTCCTCGGATTGTACTCTTTCGGCAACGCCCTTGAGCTGACTAACAGACCTCACCGAAAGGTGTCTTGCGGCCAAGGGTTTCGTATGCATGATACATATGCCAGAGCGCCTAGTCGTGTCGCGCCCTGGCTTTCCGTGGCTGGCCTTTGAATCTTACTCTCACGCCTTGTCTAGCCTACATCACGATCCATCCCGAGGCGATCCCTCTCCGAAATGGGGAACGAAGAGAATCAACAAAACCCTCCAAAAATACCTCCACTCGAGGTAACACATCTCAAAAATTCATTACCACTTGCTTTCAACCGCTTCGGTTTTATTTACGTTCGGTCTTTTATTATGCATCCAGTGGGGACGAACAACAACTTCACCGTCCCCAACGAGCACGGCGTTTGGGCTAAGGGGATGAAAGAATGGAACTCATGTTTTGACTCGTAAAAGGGGAACGAACGGAATCAGTCGGACGGTACAGGAGTGCGGCACTCCTGGGCAGGGAGGCATTTTCTTGCTTTGACGCTCTCGAAGACACGGCCTTCCTCTTTTCCTAATATTCCCCTTTATTTTTTCTGCATTTTTTGTCTGGTCTGCGCTTTTCCTCCTTTCTACTGCAGTCTTATTACTACACTTGTTTTTTACGTCGAGAAAACAGCCAGGGGTGGAAGGGTCAGGGGGTCAACTAAAAGGGGGCAAGGGAGGTGGTAAAATACCTTTTTTCATTTCATTTTCAATCGACGGTTCTCGATGCCTGGGTCGTGAGAATGCACTCGCGTGTGTGCGACAAAAAGAGGAGTGCGGACGAAGCGATGGAAAGGGGAGGAAAAAGATGATAGCGGCAGTAGACCTTATGG